>CM045072.1:16641618-16694118 GCA_024542945.1 allo-octoploid hybrid of Carassius auratus x Cyprinus carpio
CCTGCCTGGTTTCGGATATTCTCTCATAAATGCTGCAGTTATAGGACCTTTAAATCAAGAGGTATTATAAAGGTACAATTACAGTCTTGTTCAAATATAGTGTGTTAAACACAGGAAGCTCTGAGTTCCATCAGATAAAGGCAATGCCCAAATTGGATTTCACCCTAGCTGTGTTACATTCATTCTCCAAAAGTGAAATTGTGCCCAAAGCTTTTGGCAGACACAGCAGAAGTATCCTTTGCTTGGTATATCTTTCACAATACCCAGACACTGCTGCCTTTTCTTACTTCTTTTGTTGGGATTTGTCTAATTCTTTGGATCTTCACCTCTCTTCCTTATATCCTTTACGTTAGGGTCCTGTGTCCATTGCCCCCTTCCTGCCCCCAGCCACACCATCTCAGCTGTTGCAGTCACCCCTCCCCAAAACCTTTACTCCGAGTAACTTAGCATCAATGCACCAAGGCACAAGAGCAGCCCCAAAGACACAAATCAACTGGCATCTCACCTTCCCGTCCATATATTATTCTTGTAAATATCCCTCCCACCCCATTAAAGCACTAAAACTCACCAGCACAATGGGCCAAAGCACAGCCCCTTTACACCCCAACAGATGCCTTTCACAACATACATTGCCCAATCTTTTCCCTTCTGCTCTCTGTCATACACACTGCTATACATTTCATCCACGCCACCCCACTGTATTTTAGGACAGACCGGGAAATGTGGTACCAGTGTGTCCTTGCTTTAAATTTCACAGTGTTCCAGACACATCTTTTTTTCAATCTCAAATTGAAATATTCCTCCTTCTGGAGCTAATCCCACAACAAATGTTATTTCAAACCAAAACTAAAATGAAAAATAAGATGTTTTGTGAAAATACTATTTTACATCAAATTAATCTCATTGGATTTGCATGATTGCAATATATATATTATATATATACACACACACACACACACACACACACATATATATAGTATGTTTTGTTTAAATTTGCAAAAATTAAAGGCTATACAAGAAAAACTACCATGAACGATAAATGCTATAGAATTTAAATAATATTTATTTATTCATTTATTTATTGCAGTTATGACAATTGGGGTGAGGTGTGGGAGGGTGTTGCATCCTTGTCATAATTTTTGGTTTATTTTAAAATATATATATTTTCTTATTTCTGCTGGGGATTAAATGTAATTTTGACAGGTTTTTTTTTTTTTTTGGGAGATCCAGCCACTGGCTTAATTGGCATCCTCCATATCTCTCTTCCTACAGCACACTCGCTTTCTAATTTTGTGTGACACTGAGTTCAATGGTATGTCGCACCCAGAAAACCAAAATGGGAACTGGGCCCAGATAATAAAAACAGGGGCAAAACTTTGGAATAAATCCCAGTCTGACGCCAGCAGTTCTTTTTCTCTTTGCATTTAATCTGCCATGAAAAAACAAACAAAAAAATCCTCTATTAGTCATTAGTTTGACACCTGTAACCCCAGAAATAAACACAGATATATACAGACTGTAACACCATTAAGGAAAAATAAACATAATGACTCGCTATCGCTTGAACCTGACCTGCTAATTCTTCCAAGATAAACAAACCGAGTAAAAAAAAAAAACACTGTAATGCACTTATATATTCATAAATAAACCACATAAACCATCATTCCACAAGCAGCATCTTCATCTAAAGTAAATTAATTTAACCTTTTTATTTATTTATTTATTTATTTATTTAACTTTACTTTCAACAAATTGAAGAATGCAGCAGGGGAAAATTAATGAGCATAAATTTTCACCTTGAAACTGAAGTCATGTATTTTTTCAGTACTTTCAGACAGTACTATCTCATATCAACATGTAATATGGGAATCTTAATCTTAAAAGGAGGAATGTTTGGTGCACCATTATCCCTAGAGTAGTCGACACCATGTGTGGGCCACTTCCTCATTTCCGTCTTCACTCCCTCAGCAATTTATTCCACTAAACTAAATGCCTATTTACACTTCATTTTTTTTCCTGTCGCATTGACCTGCTGCTTATTATTGATCTCAGCACCCTTTGGCTCAGAAAGACAGTGATAAAGCAGAATCTTCTGAAGCCTGTCTGCTTTGGGTCCCGGGCCCAAAGGAATGAATAGCCTGTCCGACAACATCCATATTTCTATAGTTAATTAAACACTTCACCTCTACACAAACACTACGCTTACTTTCTCAACAAATCTCTCAATGCTGTGCAATTTTTGTTTGGTTTTTGGCTACAGCTCATGTTCTCTTTAGGATCGCTTATTCTTGCTCTGAAATTGAACTGGCTGTAATCAAAAGAAGTTGGACGGTTTCCGAGGTTGAGTGTGAATCTATTTGTTCCTTTACTGAATTGAATGTGAATCATTTCTTGTTGCTATATGCTGCTTGTTTAAACAAGCCAAGGTTGATGTAAAACCATCATTAGATGCCAAGATTGCTAGAAAGCTTTTTTACTCGACCACAGTCTGTACTATCATTAGTAGTTGCTACATAATGCTTATCATGTCACATGCTGTTACCACAAATCGCAATGTAACATTTAGTACCACATCAGCAGTCAACCTCTTGAAGATACCTCTCACCTTTCTTTTCAAAGATGTATACATTTTGGTAGAAGATTGAGTGTAGCTTGTTGATCTGTATGAATACAGTGAAATCATGATGGTTTAATTGAACAGTAATTGATTGTGAAGTGATGCAGAGAGTACTCCACAGTCAAGGTATGAGGGAAACATCCATTCGTTTTATTCGATGGAGTTCTGATACTCCACGGTAATTTTGATTAATTTGCCAGGCAGGTCTCCTCATTGAACTGGTGAACACAGATGAAAGACCAGCGTGCAGCTGCCCACTTAATGACATCACACACAATGTGTAATTGAAAAGGCACTAACCAAAAGCCCAAAATTTAATTTCCCTCGCTCATCCACCCCACTAACTCTTTTCTCAGCTTGCACCCTGCGTTATATTGTTTCTTAGCTCCGTGTGTGGGCCTGGAGCTGAGAAGGAGCAATTTATTGCCTGCCATACCTCTGTAGCGTAACACCTCAGAGTTCTAAAGCCCGGATAACATCAAAATGAGAACAGTTTCATTTATAATACTGACAATAAAGTGTATCGTACTCATACTTTAGATAAAAGAGTCTTCTCTTCTGTAGAAGAATCCTGGAATGCAGTATATATTAGGTGCTAGCTCATTCTGAAGGTGAACTTGTATGTTGTTTTATATCTATGACTTAGTGTTCTCTTTTTTTTTCTTAGTGGGAGGAAGTCAGCGGTTATGATGATGCCATGAACCCCATCCAACATACCAAGTGTGCAACATCCGTGAGCTTAACCAGAACAACTGGCTTCAGGCGACTTTATCCCTCGAAAGGACGTTCTCCGTGTTTATGTGGAGATGAAGTTCACCGTAAGAGATTGCAACAGTATTCCTAACATTCCAGGATCATGTAAAGAGACCTTCAATCTATTCCACTACGAGTCCGACTCGGATTCTGCCACCGCCACCAGTCCCTTTTGGATGGAGAACCCTTATGTTAAGGTGGACACCATTGCTCCGGATGAGAGCTTCTCTATGTTGGAGTCTGGTCGGGTCAACACTAAGATTCGCAGCTTTGGTCCACTTTCCAAAGCTGGCTTCTATCTGGCTTTCCAGGACCTGGCCTGCATGTCTTTAATCTCCGTCCGTTTTCTACAAGAAGTGTTCCACAACCATTGCCAATTTTGCCGTCTTCCCAGAGACAGCGACAGGCCGAGGCCACGCCACTAGTCATTGCCCCTGGCACTTGTGTGCCTAATGCTCTGGAGGTGTCTGTCCCTCTTAAACTCTATTGCAATGGAGATGGAGAGTGGATGGTTCCTGTGGGTTCCTGCACTTGCATGGCTGGGTTCGAGCCTGCAATTAAGGACACACAGTGTCAAGGTGAGTGCTGATATATGTGTTTTTTCTCACTGTGCAATTTGTTTTATCTCTCAGTATCACATTTAGCCAAACAGACAAATCATCCTGCTTTTTTTTTTTTTATTATTATTGAGGTGTTTGACCTAACAGCAAATTTGGCTATTCAACTTTAATTTAAGCAGAGCAAAGCAATGAATAAGTAAAAAAAGAAAAAGTCTGTATATCTATCAGGGTGGAACATTTTGCTGAGAGACAGGGGCATATTTGATGAAAAACATATCAGGTTCAGGCTGAGGTGAATTAAGCCAGCGTGTAACATAGCCACAGTGAAAGTGAGCAGGGCAGACAGGGGAGGTCGAGGGTCAAATGGAGAGCTGGGAGTGAGAGGAGACCTGAATCAATTTGAGGACCAAGGGCAAGGGCTGCAGTGAAACATTAATGAAGAGCATTAGATGGAGAAAGAAAAGTAACCCTGTTACAGTCAAGGCACCAAAAGTGAAAGTTCAGCAAAGAGACAGTTGGTTCCAGCGCATTAAAAGAACTAGAAAGACAAAGCCACTGAGCAGTGAACCTACTGAGTAAAAGTACTAAACTGAACAGCCGATTATTTGTGTATAGAGAAAAGAGGATTATTTGTGGTGTTTGAGGTAATCGTAACTGTTGTGATGTTCATACAGAGGGTTGAAAATTTAAGCAAAACTTAAACTGTAGTGTGTAATTTGCCCTACACAGTTTGTGCTATGGACATGAATACTGTTTTAACCTGTATACTGCTAATTTTACAAATATATATACTACTAAGCAATTTACTCAACATTTTTAGCTGTTGGATGATAAAAGGTGGGGAAAAGTCCCATAGGTTTACATTTAGGAGGGACTAGAATATCTTGAATATGACTTGGGGTAGTCCCATTTTAACTTGAGATGGTAAGAAACCACCTAACAACCATAAAGTATGCAACAAAGAACAAGAAAGAATGCCTTAGGAAAAGCATTGCAACTCTTGGCAATCCACCACAAACCCTTGCAACCACACAGTACCCTAAAAGTTAAGAATCCCATAGCAATGCCATGGCAAACCATTTAAAACTCCTTAGCATAGTGAAGCAAGTTTTGCACCACTCGCATTATTTATTTATTTATTATTATTATCATTTTTTTTTCTGCCAGAAATTGTATGTAGTTGTCAAGCGTAATGAAGGACTTTTATACTACTGTTAACTTGATATCAAACGCGTGTGTATACACGTAGGGGAAAGTGGGCAGTCCTTGGAAATCTGCTGCCTGATGTAGATTTAAAATGCATTTGTTTGCTTGTGGTGGCTCAAGGTGAAAGCCCTGGCTGCTGTGCCCTGATAAAATGTTCTCTAATCAAGCCAACCGAACTAAAGGAGGGATAAATCCCTCTGTCACCTCTCTCTTGCTCGCCTTCATCTGAAGGCGTTGGTCTCATTAATACTCTGACAGAGCACAGTTAGGACATTCACATGAATATTAATCGACAAGACCCTTTTTTTCCTTAGCTCCATATTTCCCTATCCGTTCTTTCTCTTCGCTTCCAATTTCACAACAAATTCTAATCACTCCCTTAAGTCATTCTCCTCTCAATGAGAGGGAGAGAGTGAAGAAGGTTTGGGCAATAGAGTGCAGCAATAGACTGTACTGGTGAGAGTGTGCAAGTAAGAGAACTCATGAAAAAGCCACATGATTTGCATTTCTTTTGTTTCTTTCACCTCTTCTCTCCCTCTCGCTCTGTCAGGAGAGCTGCTAGAGGAAGGATGAGGATGAAGGAAAGGGCTGACTTCTTACCTCCTTGGAAGCGATTAATCAGCTTTCAATCCTTCAGAAAACAGCCCGAGTTTTTGAAGGGAATTTCAAGCAGTCTTTCATGGGGGCTAGAACTAGATGGTCTCATTTGTCTTCCCAAGATTTTGGTTGATTTATGTACATTTGAAATGCGAGGCAAAACACTGAGGACTCATTAATCTCCAAAGTGATACGTCTATGTGCGATAAACCCAAACTCACAACTACACTCTTTCATTTTATCTCTAAGTGAATTGTTTTCTATGTTCCTTCTTCACTACCTATCTCTGGCCTACCCTGATTAATGGTTAAACAAATAAGCCCCGGTTAACCGAAGTTAACAGTATCCCTGAACTAATGAAGCCTTGTGTCAATATGGCACATTCTGAGAATGGGAACTTGGAAAGTGACCTCAGGAACATCACGGTGTTGTGTTCTGCTTTGTGCAGAAACACACACATGCAGAAACCAGTCCAGAAACCAGATGTTCAATTCTTTTTTTTTTTTTTTCAGAAAAACACATTGCCTGATCATTATTTGCTGCTTCTAACCCTTACTGATAAAATGGCTTGGAAGGCTGGGAACTGTCAGCATGCTTTAACATAGAAATGACTACTTGATCACATAGACATTCTGAGCAGAAAGATCATATAGGCATTGTGTGCCAGGAGAGCACCTCTCCATTTATTGTAGATGTGATACAATGTGTACACAATCTACGTTAATGGTGTCAAAGCTCCACAAAGGCCAAAGACCTGTGAATGACACACTAATCTTTGTATTCATAAGATAACAGTTCACACTTTCCCTTGTAGTCTTTAATATGCTTTGTTTATCTTAGAGGGACAATTCCTGCAGTACAACATTGACATTCCCTGTGTATGAGTATTGATTGAAAGAGTTAATTTTGAAAAGTGCTGTTGTTTGGAACAGACAGGCATTGTTTGTAATTGAAGTCGACGGTTAGCATATGCACATGGGGTGTATGCAAGGCCTGGGTATGTTGTTGGAACTTGTCTAGTCATGAGGGGATTATTTCCCTTAAGGAAAACAACAGCAAATTAACAGTGGCAAACAAATACGTAAGCAAGAACCAGTAGCTCAGTATTTTACAATGTCAAGATGGAAAGGATTAGACTGCATACTGTGGGCAAGGAAAACAAAAGTAAGAAACTAAATTAAGGCAAGCAGAGCTCACACAATGCAAATAGCAAACGGAAATTGCTATTGATTCTGTTGGTGAATGCAATGAAAAGTTGTCACATGCCTAGATGGAAGCATTCACCGAAAATGAGTTGCAAAGAAGAACACTTGGTGTGAATTTGCGGTTACAGCTATGAGTTTCTATCTCTGACAGTCAAAGTAAAAACTCTTTCTCTCTTTAGCTTGCAGTCCAGGCACCTTCAAGTCCAAGCAGGGTGAAGGGCTCTGCTCCCGTGTCCCCAACAGTCGGACAAGTTCTGGAGCCGCCAGCATCTGTTCCTGCAGGACCGCTACTATCGGGCGACAATGATTCACCTGACTCAGGATGCACCAGTGAGTAATGCTCTTGACTAAACCTGCCATTTCACCCACCATGAACTTTTCTAAACATAAGGAGTGTTGTGAATTTGCCATGTTCTCAGCTCTCAAAAGCCGCATTGATCCAAACACCATATGTCATTCATATGTTCATCCATATGTAAAGCAATTCCTCTGTCAAACATACAGAAGAATACTGGGATTGTTTTGAAATGTTTCCTTTCTCCTGTTTTATATTAGCTCCTTTCTGGTTGTGTTCATTGTCAGCACTCTGAACAAATACATGCAAAAAAAAAAAAAAATGTTTTCCCAAGTGAACCACAGCTATTTCGAGCCATTTTTGATGTTGAAATGAACAGCACAAGTGGGAAAAACAAGCTTTTGCTTAATTTGATTAACATGAAAGCACTTAATCCACATTAAGTGTATGTGAAGCCCCATTTGACCAATTTTATTTCAATTTCCTGCTTAAAACATTTTAAAGTAGCCTAATGTGATCTGGTGGTCTTAGCTGCTTACCAGGCTGGTTTCCAGCTAGGCACTGCTTTGTTTGGTCGATTTGTTGGGTTTTAGGAATTTGTCAATTTTAACCAGTTTTGTGACCTAAACTAGCTGAACACCTGCTTTGCTCAGGGACCTGTTGGGAAAGCAACTAACCAAGCATAAACCAGAAAACCACCTTAGGCTGGCCTTTTGACAGGTTTATTAACACTTACCTCAGGGAAACAACATGACAAAAATATTTGCTTTTTGCAGTCGTACTCAGCTCCACGCAGTGTCATCTCCAGTGTAAATGAGACGTCCACTTGTACTTGAGTGAGGCGAGCCACGTGACCAAGGTGGAAGGGAGGACCTTCTCACAATGTCATTTGCAAGAAATGCCTGCCTGAACGTGGAACCTGCACCCGATGTGATGACAACGTGGATATCTCTCCCCGCCACCTTGGGCTTACTGAGAGACATGTGACGGTCAGAAACCTTCAGGCTCACACCCAGTACAGCTTTGAGATTCAGGCGCAATGGAGTCTCCAACAAGAGTCCCTATGCACCCCAGTTTGCCTCCGTTAACATTACCACCAACCAGGCTGGTGAGTTCAGTGATTTCTTTTGATTTCAAGATGGTTATCAATCAGACATCTTCCATGGTCCAAAATCTACCTTGAACAGCCACCAACTGATTCGCTTTTAATAACCAGCCCGACCAGCTTGATCAGCTATCATATTCCAAAACACAGATTCCATCTTAAGATTTTTCTACAGGTTACAAATATGCTCTTCCATATGTGTCCATAAAGGTTTCTCTTCACTTGCTCTAGCTTGAAAAATGAAGTGTAATGGCCTCTCTAAGATATTTCCAACCCACAACACTCTACCCAAAGAGCTCAGCCCACAGAATGCATCGATGCCAGAGAGCTGTGCTATGAGGCTCGTGTAGCAAAGCTAATCGACTCTAGGCTAGAGTGTGCTGGGTTAGTGAGATGTGGAGATGTGTTAACCTTGTGAAAACTGTCTCTTATTGTGTGATTTCAAGTGTTGAATTGACACTGGACTTCTCAGGATAGCCATCAGTTTTATGCATACGCTCAACCCTCATCTTAGCACTCTATGCTAACACCCAGCTTCAAGAATGCCTCTGTTTGCTCTCAGGGATTGACTTCAGGCATTGTCAAATAACCCAGGCTGTTGTTGCATGTGAGTCAATCCCAGGGTGACATGCACACCCACAAAGCCACCCACCCCATGGTTCCAAAACTTCAGGAGGGTCTGGATCAGATTATCTCCCAGGACTGTGCTTGAATATTCATCTGCCTTTTAAGACAAAAAAATAAATATGGGCCATCAGCTCAAGAGATGTCATGGTTACTTCCACTGCTTCCTCAAGATGAGGCCCCTTAATCCTTGGGTGAGAGTAAGCAAGCTAGCTGCCCAGGGAGCATTGTCTTTAGGGTGAGGCTTTTCTGAGCAAGGCCTGGGTTAGGAGGTTGATAGTGTTGGGTTGGGGAGAGTGAGCTTTGGGGAGGTGGACAAAGAGACAGACAGAACAATAAAGAGCTACTAGGGAAATAATCAAAGAACCAGACCTGGGGATTAAAAAGAGTGAGGGAAAGAAAGACAGAGACAGAGGCAAGAAAGTAGGGGATGTTGAGAGACTGCAGGTTCTCATTAGTAATTTTACAGTATTACAATAAAAATATTAAAATCTGCATAAATTACAGAAGCACAACTTAAACTAACATTATGTATAAATACTTTACAATTTAAATAATACATCTTTTCCCATTACAGTCATTTGGGAAAGAAAGAGCTTAGGGAATGGACAGAGGGTGTGTGCAGCCATAAATATATTCATGATGTGTGTAGGTTGTGTGGACTGGATCTGCCAGATACTAAGCCTTCCGGTTTGTCTGCCATGGTGCTTTTCACAAGAGACTTTAGAATCCAATCTGTCTGTGTAGTTGAGAGGCTGGGGCCCCGAAGGCCAAGACTAAAAGCTGTCTGAATGCTTACACATCAAAGCAGCTTTTTGGTAATCCTGAATGTGAACATGCTCTAAATGGGAAAAAATAGAATTTCAGCTTTCATTAAAATAGATTTCTCTCATTTTCCCACACAGCTCCCTCTGCAGTTCCTACCGTCCACCTGATGGGGGCCTCAGCCAACACCATGAGTCTTTCCTGGCTCCCCTGAAAACCAAATGGCATCATCTTGGATTATGAGATTAAATACCATGAGAAGGTAAGAGCCAGTGTAAGTCAATGAGCTGAAGGGCATTCAATCACAATTCCACCACTGTCAACCTCTGCTCTATACATAATCATTCATCCTGACAACAGCATCAACCCTTCCTCTCTCAGTATCCCAACGCTCTTCCCTAACTCTTCCTTGATTCATCCCCTTCTTTTGAAGCTGATACCACAATCAGTTGGAGCTTGGCAGGGATGGAGGCAGGAGGATTTGCATAGAGGAAAAGAAAGGGCCAGGCATATCTGCTTTGTGTTTGATGTGTTGTACTGACAGATTAAACCAGAGCTGCCAGGCGCTTGCTTTTGGGTACTGGCTGGTTTTATATGACTTGTTTTATCACTGTTCCCACAGGACCAGGGAGAAGCTATTGCCCACACCATGACAGCCCAGCGTAGCTCAGCCGCATTGAGGGTTTGAAGCCAGGTACGCCTATGTTGTGCAGGTTCAGGCCAACGGTGGCAGGGTATGGCCGCTACAGCAGCCCTACTGACTTTAGCACCAACCACCAGGGTATGTAAAACAACGTATATTCCTATATATATCCGTAAAACAACTTTCTTTTAAAGAATATCAAGCACTTGAATACATCCCATGATATCTCTCTGTGCCTCTCACACAGCCGATGCAGACAAGACTCTACAGGAGCAGTTACCTCTCATTGTGGGTTCTCTGACAGCAGGGCTGGTCTTCATCATTGTTGTTGTGGTTATTGCTATTGTCTGTCTCAGGTAAATGGTTTGATTTTTAATGTACCTTAATAACATTCAGTAAATGTATTTATAAATGGATCACACCAAGAGTAGAAGAAAAAATTAGAAGTCAAAGTATACCTATGAAACAACACAATGTGCATATGCAATTTAGTTGCCCATAATGCTTACTTTAAACCTATATGACAATTAATGAATGCAGTTTGAGAAGCAGATTCATTCTGGGTTGTCAGTTATTTTGGTTCTTGTACTTAGTAAACTGTAGCCAGTGGTCTCAAATGTACATGTGCCCTACATTGGAATTCCACAGTGTCCCGATGATCGTCTGGCACTGGCACTTTCCCTTCTGTGGCCACCTTACCATTTCCACAGTTGAGACAAAGCAGCTGTGTATTTAAAGCTTTATCATGCAAAATTCTAAATTTGCACTCTCTTTCGTTCTAATCAGCACAGTTTTTCTCAGTATCTTAACTTGTCTGTGACTGAAAAAAAAATGTAGGCCTTGGCATATTCGAACTGAATTTGAATTGGAAATGAGATACAAATCACCAGCTGGGTATTATTGACCTGGTTACTAGTTAGACAACAAAGGGATTGCATTAACATGTACTAGAAAGGGGTTGGGTTTGTTGAAATTGCATTGCATTTAATGGACTGAGTGGAAAAAAAGTGTGAAGGAAGGAATTAAGAGACAGGAGTGAATTAAACAATGTGGCTGTAAAGATTCCTTAGCATGGAACGGAGCAAGACAACCAAGTGCTGCTATGTGTAGTGACAAGGGTCTCTTTAGGGTGATTCTGATTTTCTCTTAATTTTCATATCATTCTCTTTCTGTAATCGACCTCAATTTATGTCCCTAAAGGGGCTGGCAGGGAAAAAAACAGGTCTTTTTCAAATGCTTGTTTTCCTACATTTAGATAGAAAGTCATCAACCTTTTGTAACTGACTGTATTGTCTTTGGTTCACAGGAAACAAGCGAATGGCTCAGAATCAGAATACACAGAAAAACTGCAACAATACAGTAAGTCTCTAAAGAGTTTACTTGCATTCTGATGACTAACAATGCTATAAATATTGTGTATTATGGCAGTGTGATTCATACGCTATTTGCACTATTGAATCCCCTATAGTCACACCGGGATGAAGGTCTACATTGACCCATTCACCTACGAGGACCGAATGAGGCCATCCGCGAGTTTGCCAAAGAGATTGCGCTTCCTGTGTGAAAATCGAGGAAGTCATTGGCGAGGTAACCAACAACACAAGCTCCTGAGCAACAGGGGAAGACAGCTAGGCACACCCAGGCCATACCTTTAGAGGACTTCACACCAAGCGTACTTCAATCAACTCATCCCGCTCCAAAATATAAACCCTAGCACCTTACCAACGCTCTAACAGCTTTACTTACAAAATGGAGCTTCTGAGGTTATCTTCAGAGCTAACTATAGAGCTACCATTCCTGCTAACTACCAAGCTTGTCCTGACCCTGATGACAATTAAATATCCTCTTGACTTTACTGACCTGTTAACTTCCTTCCTGCCCTTAAGACCACTCCCTTTGTTTTGTACATTTTCTAAATGTTAACATTAATGTTAGAGCCAAAAAAAAAAAAAGGAAAAAGTAAGATTCTAGTTCAGTAAGACATGCAACCATGTTGTAATGAATTGAGGAGCCCATGTCAGACTCCAACAAACAAGGCTTTTAACATCTAACGCTGCTACCTGAACCTGTTTTTCCTAGCTTTGTCTAAAGTGATGAACCCCTACCATGTCCTCTCCTGACCCTCTGTTTCTCTTGCACTTGCTTACACATTGCCCTAGACTGCAGAGCTAGCCATCCAATCCTCGAAGCTTCTGTCCCCACCTACTTCCACATTCCTACCCTCACTCCTCCAGACCCTAGCATTTCTTGAACCTACCCTTACCCTTTCTCTTTTGCTTTTATTTTCCCATTTCCTTTCAGTACCCTACCTCCCAACAAGCCTTCAAGAGCTTTTCCTGTTGAGCATTCCTTCCTCACCCTACCCTTCCTTATCCCACTGTATACACTCAATAGCATCACCTTTAGCCATGGCTTCTCTTGCTGTCCTCCCCCCCCCCTGGTCCTTTATCAACCAGTAACTGTCCCTCTCCCTTTCTCTCCCACCTCCTCCATCTTCCCTCTCTCTCTCCACTACATCTTTTCTTCCTCTCTCTCTTGTCTGTCCATTACCTATGTAGGAGAGTTTGGAGAAGTGTGCCGTGGCGTCGCCTGAAACTCCCTGGACGGCGTGAGATCATTGGCCATCAAGACTCTGAAGGCAGGCTACGACCCAAAGAAGAGATTTCCTGAGTGAAGCCAGCATCATGGGCCAGTTTGATCATCCTAATATTATCCGCCTTGAAGGAGTGGTGACGAAGAAGTCGGCCAGTCATGATTGTCACTGAGTTCATGGAGAACGGAGCACTTGATTCCTTTCTTCGGTGAGAGATGCTTACTACCATCTAATTAATGTTTTTTTTATATACCTGAATGTCTTGTTGGACATCTATGGTATTGCAAGTAATATTTAAAA
The DNA here is from genome assembly GCA_024542945.1 of allo-octoploid hybrid of Carassius auratus x Cyprinus carpio. NCBI lineage: Eukaryota > Metazoa > Chordata > Actinopteri > Cypriniformes > allo-octoploid hybrid of Carassius auratus x Cyprinus carpio. Next base: position 16,654,882 of record CM045072.1, read on the forward strand.
ACTGTGTATACCATACCATATGTGAATACCATAATTGTTGCAGTCTTGCAAGATTTAGTCCCACATTAGTTTTCTAATAGAAAGAGATGTTCTCACCTGTCCCTTGAAAAACATCCTAACTTTTCTAAATAGTGGTGACAAATAGTGAAGCTGCTAGCTGTGACTTTGAGAGATGAATCATCTGGCTGATGAGTCACATCCTGGAAAGTTAAAAACACATAGACAGCGGACATTTCTGTTATAAATGGGTCTGTGATTTTTCCCACTCTCTCCAACAGCTCAATGATGGACAGTTCACAGTCATCCAGCTTGTCGGTATGTTGAGAGGCATTGCATCTGGGATGAAATATCTCTCCGACATGAACTATGTGCACCGTGATTTGGCAGCCCGTAACATTCTGGTCAACAGCAACCTGGTGTGTAAGGTGTCCGATTTTGGCCTTTCTCGTTTCTTGGAGGATGATCCCACTGACCCCACCTACACCAGCTCATTGGTCAGCATTCAAGACTTTATCCATTAATATTTTTATAGAAATTAAAGTGTCCAGATCCCAATTGAGTTAAAAAACAGAACAAAAAAACATTGTATGATCTTGCATCTGTAGGGAGGAAAGATCCCTATTAGCTGGACAGCACCAGAGGCTATTGCTTATAGGAAGTTCACCTCAGCCAGTGATGTCTGGAGCTATGGCATTGTGATGTGGGAGGTGATGTCAGTATGGAGCCCATACTGGGACATGAGCAACCAAGATGTAAGTTTCCTCTCTACTTTGCCTCTGTTCAGCTTAATGTGAGCATAAACTAACACCAACTATTATTTGTCCATCAACAGGTAATCAACGCTGTCGAGCAGGACTACCGACTGCCCCCACCTATGGATTGCCCTACTGCCTTGCATCAACTCATGCTAGACTGCTGGGTAAAAGAAAAACTTGAGACCCAAGTTCTCCCAGATCGTCAATACCTTGGACAAACTTATTGCAATGCGCCAGCCTTAAGGTGGTCACCAGCACACATTCTGGGTAAGGGCACACATGGACATATTAGCATGCTAGTTAACATGTTTCCATGGTTCTTATCTCCTTAACTAACCAAGTAGTATTAAGACTTCTAAATTGCTTATCTCATTTCAAATTTAGAATTAGGTCAAAGTTACAGAGGCATTTATATTAATAGCCTATTGATTTCAGCTTATTTTCAATTGACAAAAAATATTGTAAGCTGAGAAACTCTAATGTTATGGAAATCAGGATGACCTTTAGTCAGTAAACGTTTAGTTTGCACCATCACAGGGCTATCGATTGTTTTGCCTGAAATGCTAGCTCGGTCTAGGCTTTTCAATTTGAGATATTTAATGGCATAAGCTTCCTTCCAGATGCCTGTCTCTATATATAACAGCATTTTACTTGTTGATCAGCATTTTTGCACAGAATCTGTTTTAGCAAGACACACAGTAATTGTTAGCCAGAAGCTGTAGGCGGGTTTGACCCACCTCAGGGTGCCTGCCTCTAGGCTGTGGTCCTGGGGAGGGCCTCTAACACTGAGGAAACTGTGGGAGACACTTTGTCTACTCTGCAATGATCAGAGGATAAGGAAGGAATAATTAGTTAATGTAATTCTGAGATGGGAATGGTTTTAATTAGCAAGTACGAGATTTTAAAAGGGCCAATGGAGAGGTGGCCTGCCTGCTGAGCCTAATGAAAGACTGAAAGATGGGCTCCTGTTGTTGCAACATTTGATGCTCTGTGTACTATCTTCAGTGATCAATTCCTTAACTAAACTTAGGACAGTTTAATTAGTTAATAGTTGCTCTCAATGCTGAGTTCAGGGTAGTTTAGTTATGCACAGACATTTGTTCTTTTGGTTTCCTCATACAGTTACCCTGCTTGCACTTAAAGTCAACATCCCTAAGATGTGAGATCCAGGCCAGCTCTAACAATGCCCCATTAAGAAAAGCTGCCTTCCAGGTTAATGACCACAAACCTTCAGCCCTAAAGGCAGGAGCTTATTAAAACCACTCTTCTCATCCATCTACAGACCTTGTCCTCAATAGAGCCTCTGTTCCTTTATTATTAACTTTTTTTTCTTATGCTTTTAATTGTTAATTAATCTAATGCCATCAAAAGACAGCTAGGTTCAGAACAGAGAGCTTGCAGACAGAAGTGCCTTTGCTCTCAAACTTTGCCTCCCTATCCCCACAGTCCAGACCTCACTGTTAGTTATGAAGACCCCAGTCTGGTCATAGATCATGTCTGGTCTCTGTTGGTTTTGTCTGATCTAATTTAAACTGGCAGCTTTTATGCATGACATTAAATTTAGTTGCACGATAGTTCAAGAAGAATCTACGAGGTAAATGCAGGCAAACATGATTTAACTAAAAGAAATATTGCTCCTGGACCGATAAAGGAGGTGATCGACCTACTTGTCCTACTTGGATAAATCATGTCATGCATAAGCAAACAGTGATTTCAAAGAAATATTGAGAAATATAATACAAATTAATGTAGAATTAGAACTTGTCATGCCAGGCAACACAGCCTAAGTCCAAACATTTGCTGCTTCATACGGACCCACACCCACAGCATCATTGCAGTTCTCTCTGGTGGGCCCCTGCCGTCTCCAGCCAGTAAGCCACAGTGGCAGGTTCAGGCCCTACAGGACAGGAGAGGTGGTGGTGGTGGTTTGGGGGTTTGGGGTGAGGTTTGGTGGTGGAGGCCTGGCGTGACCTAACCCTCTCTCTCTCTCTCTTTTATCTCCACTCCTCTCTTTCTCTGTAGGGCCTCCCAGCGCTCCTCGACGCTGTGTGCCTGACTACACCACCTTCACCACTGTGGGCGACTGGCTGGGCCATCAAGATGAGCGCTACGAGACAACTTCCTTAATGCTGGCTTTGCTTCTTTTGACTTGGTGGCCCAAATGACTGCAGAGTGAGTGTCTGGTTCATTTGTTGGATTGCTTGTCTTTGTTTTGGTGGTCTCACATTAGTTCAAATTGAATGCACTGTGCATTTATGCGACTTCTAAAGGGGTAATAATTTCATAATAGTACTTGTGGCAGGACTTGAGCCAGTTGAGTGAAGTTGAACTCTAATTTGGACCAAGTGAACAAACCAACCTTAAAAGTACTTCAATAGGGAATTTAAAGAGACAGTAAGTCTTGAACAGGAAATTCAATATTTTAGTGATCAGAGCGGGTTAGTAATAGAGCTGATTTCCTCATCTCGCTTTAATTCATTGTAACATTTCATCCTCAGAAAATGTCATGAACAAAGAATCTCACAAAGGTCACTGTCCAGAAGAGAAATCCATGATTTGTGCTATGTTAAATGTCTAGACAGATGTGAAGAGAGCAGTTGGGATCAAATACACTAATAAAGACAAAATATATAAATTCATCACGCCCATTAAAATGTAATAAAGGATGGAGGCAGGGTAATTTGTTTCAATTTGGCAACTTGAACAAGGTGGACCAGTCGGTGGTTTTCTGCTCTTAATGACTAGTTATTCTCCTAATGGGTTCCATTTATTATCATCTTATCCAACATTGTTGGCTTGATGTTACCAACAGAGGAAAAAGGGAGAAAACACTTTTACACTGTATGGAATTTCTCTGCTAATGTCATGTGATTGTAGAGATGAGAAGGGCAGACAGACTGGGGGCAGCTTGCTCCCGACAAGCGTCCTCTTTGTTCTCTTGAAGGTTTATGCTTATCGGAAGGTGAAAAAAGAGGAAACAACAAGAGTCTGCACTAGCTTTTATCTGCATGTGTTGCTGTGTAAACTAAAGCCTCATGAAGAGATTAGATTACCTCAGCCAATGAAACAACAGGAAGCAGTTTTATCATAAAGCCTGTGGTAACCTTTACACCACACTCATTCTACAGTCTGTTGTGCATTGAAATATTATTCCAAGTCATGTCTGTGGTTACACTAATAGCACTTTCTTTATGTGAAATTTGACATCTGGTAGCCTTCGGTACAAAACCTTGCAAATCATTGACCAGCGTTTGACCTATCTCCAGTTTGAGAACTGGCTTTGCACCACATACTTGTCTCAGTTCAGTAGCCAAAGGGTGGGGCTGTTCTATTTGCTCAACCTAGCGACAATTTGCTAACGGATTTGCTCACCTGGCTACGTTCCCATGGGAGTTTATCACTTGAATAACATCAATTCTCGTCTCTCTTTTAGAAACCACTATGATATTTAGTTTAGCAGTGACACTAAGATTTTCATCTTGTTGTTTTCTACAGAGACCTGCTACGGATAGGTGTAACATTAGCGCCACCAAAGAAGATTCTCGGCAGCATTCAAGACATGAGACTGCAAATGAACCAAACGCTGCCCGTCCAGGTCTGAGATGGGGAGGAACTGTTAACAGATCGACCCCAGACGCCTGATCATCTCCACTAATCAGATGAAACTGGCTTGCAGTGCCTCGGACAACTTTTTTCTTTTCCATTTTCCTGTAACGACTGCATTATTTTACACCCGACAGGATTAGATAAGATTATTTTGTACTTATTTTTAAGAACGGAGAGGAAAGCCTATATCCCATGCATGCCTCACAGCGATTGCAGGACGGATTGCCCAATCTCCAAAGCCTCCCATAATGCATATCTCCCGAAACTGACTCTGAGGGATGGACTCTCCCGGATGGACATTGCTTATGGAAGAGATACTCCTCTAATAGTAACTTGAATATAAAGACAAAAACTAGAAGTGAATATAAATTCAAGGCGTGTGGACACAATTGTGCAGAAATCCCTCCAGTGCTAGCAGATGTTCTATTGTGCGTGTGATGTTGTGCTTATTCCCCATCTTCATATTGAAGGTGTTTTATTTAAGGGCACATGCCTCAAACGGACAGGAGGGAGAGAGGCACAGCCGAGGCTAAAGATCACGGATGTCCAGGACCAGATTTAAGGAAGTTGCATTGTCCACCAGGTTTAAAATGATAAAAGGACTTCCTGGTGAATATATACCTGGTGAACTCAGGATGCTTTCATAGTTTCAAATAAAGGATTCTCAGCTGTGTTTTCTCAATTTCAATTGATGTTTTCTTTTATTCTCTTCTGTTGTTTTCCCTCACCCTGTTTCGCTTTCTGTTGCACAATGAGTTGACATTTAGCTGGTCATCAGTCCATTATATCAGAATTCTTTAGAAGTTAGAAAAGAGAAGGACTGTGATAATCTGTACTACACTGCAAAAAAAAAAAAATATATATATATATATATTTTTAAAAGTGTTTGTCTTTTTTTTTCAGAAAAAAACGAAGCATTCTTAAAACAAGATCAATTTGAGAAGTAAAATTGCGATATATTAAGACTTGTTTTAAGAGTTTGTTTTTTCTTATCAAATTCTTGTCAAGCATAAATCTAACAAAACACTGAGGTTTATGCTTTAAACATAATATACTGTAAATCAAATTAATTCAATTTTGCTTAATACATTTTCATCTTGTTTTGAGAATGGTTTCTTTTCTTTTTTCAGGAAAATGACAAAATACTTATTTAAAAAAATATATATATTTTTTCAGTGTAAAAATCACTGACCATCTCTACAATGAGTGAGTGTGTGTGAGTGTGTGTAGTGTCAGGATGATTATGTTGTAGTGTGTGTGTTTCTCTGTGTGTGTATGTGTATAAAACAAAGGGAGAGTATAAGGATTATGCACACATTCTGTACATGAACGTTTCAGTTGTGTTCCACAGTGGAGCACTAATGCATGAAATGACTTTTGAGAAGGAGCTCCAGTTATATATTATTACTTATGAATCAATAATATGTGAAGAAATACCAATTTATTGTGTTTATTTTATGATTTTATTATATCCCAAGAGGCCAAAAGGAATGATTTATTTATTTAAAGATCTGATATAAATTTGAACGCTGACATTCAAAAACAGATAAAAGATGTTAAAGAAAATTTTGGACGCTGTCATGAGAAGGAAACAAAAATTCAGAGGAAGTGTATTGAAATTGGTTTAAGAGAAATGAATAGATGTGCTGAACATCTCATCAATGTCGGGCAGATCCCTAGTAAATCTCTTTAATATTAAAGCTAAGCCTTTCTGTCACCACCACAAAGAGAACCTGTTAGTACCGATACTCAAAGTCATCCCATTGTAAAACTCACTCACCAGGCGTTTTGTTCATTTCTGCAATCATATTTTCAGAATTCCTGAATTTCGGCGTTTTCAAATGAGATCTTGAACCACGGTGGTAATTCACGCTTAGTGCTATCGGTAGGCGGATACGTTGTACTTCCTGAAGCTGTCGGTTTGTCTTCCACATTATTTAGCCTTCAACTCTGTTTCTTGAGCGTAGGCTGATGAAAGACCCACACCACAGACTCCATGTGTCTGTGCCCGTTCATCAGAGCCTGCCAGTCTGATTAACACTAAGGCTGATCTTACGGGCAAATGTTTACAGCCTGGCAGAGACAGATGACCAACCCATGATTATTTGCCTTGCGATTTTAAATGGTTCTTGCCTTATGTTCTGGCTGCTCTGATTAGTTTTCCCACGTCAAACAAGAAAGACCTAAAATATTTGTTTAATGGGTTAAGAAGCCAATAGAGGATGGTTTTACCAAAAATCTGTATCTAGACTAGTTTCAGTGCTTATATACTGCACTATGGGAAGCGTGTGGTTTTGTTTCATTCCTAATTTCACAAACCCTCTCAATTACAAGAGCTCCATGTAATATAACATGCTGATGACAGACATCATAATTTTTCTTATATGACAGATCCTGATGTATATGAACCCTGTTTATTAAAGTTCCTACCTGCTACTAACTGACAAAGCCGTCCGGAACTAAACGGAGCTGCTTTTGTCACATTCAATTTGTCTGATGGTATATTCTCTCATAACTGGATTTGAGTGTGTGTATGTATGACTGTATTTGGGTAAGGTGCTATTGTCATTGTGTTTTTAATGGAAGCAGTTTTGGAACATAACTTGCATGATTTTGGTTCAATAACTCTGTGCCAATGGCCAGCTCCATCTCGGACTCTTTTCTCTTCCTCCACTCTCTCTTGTTCCTCTGTGATAGTTTTCCTGAGTTTCGAAGTTACTCTTTTATATTAAAATCAAGCAAAAAAATTTTTTCTTTCCAAGCAGTTAAAAGTCTTCTCATCACATCACAAATCACTGACATGCAAAAGCAAAATGTCTGCTGTGTGCTGTACTTATATTGAGAGAAGCAAGACACATTTCAAGACTTTTTGTTTCTTGTTCTTTTGTTTTGTTTTGGAAAGCATTGAGATGTATTTAATGGTGAAGACAAAAACAGCGATTAAATAATGCATTCTTGTAGAAATATTTTAAAAAACCTTTTGCAATTAAATTATTTAAGAAATACCTGTGTTTGCTGTGTGATTTCTTGTGTGTTTTGTTTACGCGCTGTTGAAAGCTATTGTGTATCGACATGTTCAGTTTCAGTCTTCAATCGTTGTCATTTCTCTAGCTGGTATTTTTCAGGCATGTTGGGGCCACAAATTCTTCCTAAATTGAAAAGCCAGAGGATTTTAAGATCGTCCTCCTCTATAAAACATTCTGGCCTGTATTTGAGAGGGGAAAGCTTTGATCTTTACAGGTCAGGCCACCTGCCTTGCAGATACGGACTGTGAGAACGCTTTGGAGTTCATGTGTTGCTCAGACTGTTCTGGACTTTGCAAAATGGGGAAACTTTATGGTCTAAGATACTGGCCTTGATGTTTTAATACTGTTTTATTAGTTTGTATTGTTTTACGCTTATATTATGCAATATGTTTCATGGTCTTTATAAGGATTCCACCAGTAACTATAGGGGCTATATTATTTATTTATTTATTTTATTTTATTTTTAATGGGTCCAGGTACATTGTCACACTCAGTGACAAATAATAAGTTTTAATATTGGTTTCATATGGTTTAAAAAAAAAGTGGTTTTGTTTTGTTGTATATTTTGTGTGTGTATGTGTGTTATTTGCTTTCTGTCTTTGTTTTGTATTATTATGTTTTGTTTTGTTTTGTTTTTTTGTGTTTTGTTTTGTTTTCTGTTTTGTTTATATTTCTGCATGTTGATTGGTGATGTTGTTTCTTTTCATTTTGTTTTCTTTTGTATTTTATTTATGCATGTTGTTTTGTTGTTTATTTAGTTTCAGTGTTTTCATATTTCTGCAAGTTGTTTTGTGTTTTTTTTCAGCATGTTGCTGTTGTGTTGTTGTTGTTTTTTCTTGTTTTGTTTACATTTCTGTCTGCTTTTATTTTCTTTTATTTTCCTTTAGTTTTGTTTATATTTCTGCATGTTTTTGTTTTTATTACATTTTGTTTTGTGTTTTGATTATATTTCTTCATGCTGGTTGCACCATCACAAAATGACTGTAAAACATTAATAAGCATACCAAATAATACCAAAATTAATGTATTTTGTTTTATTTTTGAAATGATTAATAGATTTAGACTGAAAAGAGAAGTGCCATTTCACTGACAAATGATTTTTTGGGGAAAAAATTCCAAGAAAATGAGGAAAATATACACACCATGTTTTGTTTTACAGACTGTACAGCATATTTCTCTCCTTCTCGTAGTTGTCAAGGATCTGTGTGCTGTTGCACACTTACTTGAGGACTGTGGAGATCAGCTCAAAGGTCCTTAAAGGAGGATTACTTGTTTGTTGCCTGCACAGAATGGAGAGACGGAGAGAGAGGATAAAAGGAAATGTTACCACACCATGCCCGTCTGCAACCGTTCCTTGGGCCGTACCAGATAATAGATTCAGTTAAGCAAGCCCTGACAGATATTATGGGGCAGGAATGTGATTACACAGTGCTTGTATTGTGTGCTATCTCTTGATTTGCAATGGCAACCATTCGCTGTCAGTCTCTGCGGTGAGAGCCATGACATTACAGTGGCTGGCGCACATAAGAGCTGTTGTCAGAATGGAAAGGGAAACAGAGGTGCTTCCAGATGGGGCAACCACACATCCTATATGGCAAAATGTTTTGACAACAGCAGGCGTGAAAACTTCTTTTGACAAAGAGATGGCATTTGCACAGATTTATGTGCTAACAGAGCAGTATTGCTTTGCATTTGCATTGTTTCAATTTTGCAAGCATCAATGTTATAATCATAAGCATTCACACATGCAATTTCACTTTTGGTTGAACTTCCCTTTAAGAAATGGTATTACTAAAAATGTTCTTAAATTAAGGGGTTAATTACAACTGGGGTCTAAAAGTTAATATTTTAATAATTTAACATCACATTCACATACATTATGGTTCTATGTAATATAATAATAGTATGTCATATAATTATTTGTATATTTAATTTAATACTGAGAAGCATGATTAAAATACTTTTATAAGCAACTATGCTTCTGTCTGCTGTTTTATGCTAATTAGAGAACTGGGTTGTAAGCTTAGCAGCATGCTAACATCAAACTCTTGTGTACATTACGATATTTTTGCATGAGAACTTACAAAATGCCTATAAGATGTATTAAAATGCTTTTTCAAATACATCGTGAATTATTACATCAACCTATAATGCATTATACATGCAGGCTTCACAGATTACTGACTATTTTAATAGACTGAGCTTTACCCTGCATCCTTTGATGAATATTGTGCACCATGTTTGGTTAAAGAAATTATCAGTACAACCTCAGAACATACAGAAAGTACAGAGAGAGCGCAGCCTTCCACCTCCCTCCCGCAAAGCCTTTTTATGTGTTCTTTTCTCTTATTCCCATTAGATTCAGCCTGATTCTCCACCCACTCCTCTCCCCTCACCCTGTTTTCATCCTCACCCATCTCCTCTGCAATAATCCCTTTTTTCTTTCTCTCGCTCGGTGCAGAGGTTTGGCTAATTGGTCACGTCTGTGCCGTGACACAGGGACCTGACATAATTGTTGGACAAATAGTGTGCCGTTTAGCATCAGGCCTGTCTCAGCTAAGCAACAGACAGCAACTGACTGGAAACGCTAATTACAGGCCCAGCCTACAACATTTAATTGGAAGAGGGTTCCCACAAGAATGGGGGTGTTTGTGTGCAGTTCAGAGGAGCTGACAGCAGACTGTGTTCACAGCTGAGGCCGATGCCAAGACCGGGCAGAAAATACATGCTGTTCCATAAGGGAAATTAATACACAATTATGATATATTATGTGTCAGTAAAGATTTTAATGGTTTTTCCAGTGATCATCTATCGAACGGTCAGAACTTACAGGTCTTATTATGTTGTGTTGTGTTTTGTTTTGTTGTGTTTTATTTCTTATGTTTTTTTGTGTTGTGTTTGTGTGTCTGTCTGTGTTGTGTGTTGTGTGTGTGTTTCAGTGTTTATATGTATGTTTGTTTGCTTTATGTTTATTTTTTTTATTTTTTGTTAGCTTTGTGTTGTTTTACTTTCTTTTGTGTTTTGTTGTTGTTTTTGTTTTGTTTTAGTTTGTTTTTAGCGTTTGTTTTGTTGTTTTGCTTTATTTTGTTGTTGTTTTTTACGCTTTTGTTTTACTTTGTGTTTTAGTTTGTTTTGTTTTAACATATTTTGTTTTGCTTTACATTTGTGTTGTTTGTTTTATTTGTTGTGTTATGCTTTGTTTAATTTTGTTGGTTTTGTTTGTCTTATTTTTGTGCTGTTGATCTGTTTTGTTTTGTTGTGTTTAGTTTTGTTTTACTTTTCTGTTTTGTTTTGTGTTTTTGTTTTATTTGTTGTGCTGTGTTTGGTTTATTTTTTTTTGTTTGTTTTAGTTGTTTTTTTTTTATGTTGTAGCTGTTTTGTTGTTTCAGTGTTTTTTTTTTTTTACTGATCTAGAGGGATTATTATGATAGAGCATTTCCCAAGAACCAGCATCAAACTTGCACTTGCAAGAAAAAGGAAAAAAATATAAGCAATTTCTTTGTCTTTACATAACAAGGCCTGTGTCAGCAGACTGTGTTCTAGATGCCAAGACCAAGGAGGAAATAGCGCTGTTCCATAAGGGAAATTAGTACATAAGTATGATATATCTGTGTCATTAAAGGTTTTAATTGTTTTCCCAGTGATCATCTGTGTCATGTGGTCATGTCATTGAGTGTACAAATTCGAAAAACAGGGCTTTAGCTAAGCAGGGATCACTAGAAGTGAGGCTTTTCTCCATTTTGACTGCACCATACTTTCTCAACCACGTCAAAGGCAGTTATTCCATTCCAACCTCCAACCTCCCAAAGAAATGCTGTTCGCCTTTACTGATCCATCCAAAATGGCAGCCTGCAATGACAGTGGTCCAACAAGCAGGCCTTTGTTGAGATATTTGGAGCAGCTCGCCAGACTGGATTAGCTCAGCATGCACTGTCTCTGTCATAACTCAAACAATATATTAATTATCATCTACCATAAAGTCTAAAATTTGTCAAGCAGCCTATGTTGTGGTATATTAAAGTATGAGTACACAAGATACCATACGTCAGAAGACTTTGGGTGAATTTGTTGTTAAGATTGTTATTACACAAATTTAGCTTCCCAGTCTTTAAAAGTTTTAGCTTTAAGTAGCGTTTAAAAGTACTTACTAGGATCTCCACAAACCACTAACAACATATAACCATAACTATACTTATAAAAAATACAATTTAGTTAAGTTAATTTTAAATAAACTTAAGTAAAGTTTGAGTATATTTTATGTATTGAGAATACTAAATCAATTTACTAGCAGTGTACTTCTAAGTGTACCATAAAAACTTACCAATTACTTACCTACAGTTATATATATATATATATATATATATATATATATATATATTTCATAAGTACACTTAATGTAGTAATTGTTAGTTAATAAGTGTTAGTATACTGTTAGTTTAAAACACTAAAGTAAAAAAAAAAAAAAAAAAAAAACACTTTAAAAGTTGTAAATAAAACATTATTACAGTATATTTTACAAATATTTCATCTTTATACTTCAGGATTTCATGTTAAATTCAGTGTGTGCTGTTTCTTTGAATTATTTGTGAAATTTGCTAGAAATTTCTGAGTGAAAATTGTTTCAAAGTAAAGTTTTAGTGTAGCTAGTGTAGCATTTTAGTTTCTGAGTACCAAAGCGTGTACTTACAAGTTTTCTTTACATGAACTTAACACCAAATTTATAGTTTACTCACACCATGTAAGAATTGTTAATAAAATCAGCCAAATGTTTATCTGTTTTAAGTGGGCACTGTTTGTGCAGGAAATATCAATTTCAGATCCAGCTATTTACTCTGAACTATTCATCCCCAAGACTCATTATAAATGTGAAAATGTAAGTTCATTCAATTCAGTTGCAAAGCAGCTTTACAGAAAATTAAGTTTCTACAATATATTTAGAAGTAGCTTATGTTTATATTATTATTGTATGTAAAAACATGTTGAGTATTACCTAAAATAATTAAAATAAAATATGTGTGCAAAAGCTATTTAATAGGCACTCTATCAAAAGAGTAAACTAAGTATACTATAAAGCAAGTACATTTAGATTACTAAATTATAATTTCTCAATCAAAAGATTAAGTAGGCCAAATATACAAGTGTATCTTTGATAAATACTTCAAAAGTAGACTGAAAGTATATTATCTTATTGTCAGTTTAAAATAAGAAACCTAATAAAACATCTGAATAAAGTTATTTTTGTAAGAGTATAATGAGCGGAACACTGCATAAATATCAGATTATACTGATTATATTATGGTTTATTCATGTATTATCACTATTATTATTGCATATACATTAAAACAAACTATAACACTATTCATTAAAACTTTAAGTTTTGATATTAAGAAAATGTGTGCAAAATATGCCATAAAATAAATAAATAAATAAATAAATAAATAAATAAATAAATAAATAAATAAATAAACTTTTTACCATGTACAATATACTGTCCTGTTATTAAAGATCGTTGCCTAGTTAGTTTTGAGGCAAATTCTCATGATAAGACTGAAAGAACTTAAATTAACTTTCAGTTTTTGATGCATTGATAAAAAGCAATACATCAAACGGATCTGTAAAGGGTCTAATCTTTATTTGTATACACACATGATATGCTGTGGTGTGATCTGAAGATCTTGAACATTCAGTTCTTTTATTGCAATTCAGTTCAATTCAAGTTTATTTGTATAGATTTAGATACATGATAGATTAGCAAAGCAACTTTACAGAAAATTAAGTTTCTACAATATTTAGTAATAGCTTATTAGCGTGACTGTCAGTTAATTTCCAAAATTTGGTAGTTCTATATGTTGTTTCAGGTTTGACATCATCTGATGTCCTCTGAGGGTTGGCATGATCTCTTCTCCGTGTTCTGGAACCAGACTGAAGCTTGAGTAAATCCTAGTTAGGCAAAACTGAGAAAAATAGCAACATTTATTATTTTTAACCCAAGCTAAAGAATAAAAATGTGCATTTGATCAGATATAACTGCAGTACAAGATTATGAGATGCATTATTTGAATGCTTGGCCAAAGAGGTGTGTTTTAATCTAGATTTAAACAGAGAAAGTGTGTCTGAACCCGAACATTATCAGGAAGGCTATTCCAGAGTTTGGGAGCCAAATGCTAAAAAGCTCTACCTCCTTTAGTGGACTTTGCTATCCTAGGTACTACCAAAAGTCCAGAGTTTTGTGACCTTAGGGAGCGTGATGGATTGTAGTGGGTAGAAGACTAGTTAGGTGCATGAGGAGCTAAACCATTAAGGGCCTTATAAGTAATAATATTTTGTAACTGATACAGAACTTAATAGGTAGCCAGTGCAGAACTGTAGAATTGGGGTAATATGATCATGTTTTCTTGACCTGGTAAGGACTCTAGCCGCTGCATTTTGGACTACCTGTAGCTTGTTTATTGAGGATGCACGACAACCACCTAGCAGTGCATTACAATAGTCCAGTCTAGAGGTCATGAATGCATGAACTAGGTTTTCTGCATCAGGAACAGGTAACATGTTTCGTAAGCTTGGCAATGTTTCTAAGATGGAAGAATGCTGTTTTTGTAACATGGGAAATATGATTTTCAAAAGACAAGTTACTGTCTAATATAACACCCAGATTTTTGACTGTAGAGGAAGTAACAGTACATCTGTCTAGTTGCAAATTGTAATCCAAGAGATTCTGTGTACTGATTTTTTTGTCCAGTAATATCTCTGTCTTATTCAAATTTAATAGCAGAAAAATATTGGTCATCCAATCTTTTACATTTTTAACACACTCTGTTAGCTTAGATAATTTAGAAATTTCATCTGGTCTTGTTGAGATATATTGCTGAGTATCATCAGCATAACAGTGGAAATCAATCACATATTTTATAATAATATTACCAAGGGCAACATGTATATTGAAAATAGCAGAGGACCTAGGGACGGATCCTTGTGACACTCCATATTTTACTGGTGATAAAGAGATGACTCCCATTTAGATAAACAAAGTGGTAGCGATCGGACAGGTAGGATCTAAACCATCTTAAAGCCTGCCCTTGAATACCTGTATAGTTTTGTAATGCATCTATGAGTATGTCATGATCTGTGGTGTCGAATGCAGCACTAAGATCAAGAAAAACTAGCAATAAGATGCAGCCTTGGTCTGACCTAAAGCAAGTCTTTTGTAATTTTGAAGTTGTTCTTCTGCTACAGTTAACAATTCTTTCAGTAATTTAGTGGGTACAGGATCTAACAGGCATCTTGTTGGTTTAGATGCAGAGATAACTTTATTTAGCTCTTCCTGTCCTATTATTGTAAAGCATTGAAGTGTATCTTTGGGTGTGATGAATGAAGCTGAAGTATTAGACGCTATAGAATCTACATTTGTTATTGTATTTCTGATGTTATCTATTTCATCAGTGAAGAAATTCATAAAGTCATTACTATTAAACTGTGAGGGAATATTTAAATCAGGTGGCGTCTGGTTATTTGCAAATCTAGCCACTGTGCTAAATAAAACCTTGGACTGTAATAAATAAAACCTTGGATTGTTTTGGTTATTTTCTATGAGTTTGTGGATATGATTAAATGTAAATGTAAATGCTCGGCCCTGGCAGTTTTTAGAGCCTGTTTATAGCTGGACACACTGTTTTTCCAGGCAATTCTAAAACTTTCAAGTTAGTTTTTTCTCCATTTGCTCAAGACTACGAGTTTCTTTCTTGAGAGCGTGGGTATTACTGTTGTACCATGGCACTGTATGTTTTTCTCTAACCTTTTTCAATTTGATGGGGGCAACAGCTTGAATGTATTAGAGAAGATAGTGCCCATGTTGCTAGTCATTTCGTCTAGTTCATGTGTATTTATGGGACACAGAGCAGTTGAGATAAATTAGGCAGGTCATTTCTAAATCTGTCTTTGGTGGCTGGAACAATAGTTAATATAAGTAATACACAGCATGCACGATACAAGGAGATGGTCAGAAACATCATCACTTTGAGGTACGATATCTATATCAGTAAGATCGATTCCATGGGATATAATTAAATCTAGCGTATGATTAAAATGATGAGTGGGCCTGGTGACGTTTTGCTTGACTCCAAAAGAGTTTATTAGGTCAGTAAACACAAGTCCTAATGCATCATTTGTATTATCAATATGAATGTTAAAATCTCTGACAATTAGCGCTTTATCAGCGGTAACCAACAGGTCTGAGAGGAAATCTCCAAATTCTTTTAGGAATTCTGTATATGGCCCTGGTGGTCTATACACAGTACCCAGAGCAAGAGCTACAATAGATTTCTTTTGGATATCTGACAGTGTAACATTAAGCATAAGTATTTCAAAAGATTTAAACCTGTATCCTGTTTTCTGGGTGACATTGAGAATATCACTATATATTGTTGCAACACCTCCACCTCGACCAGTCTGAGGGGGCTCATGTTTATAACAGTAGTTTGGTGGATAGACTCACTTAGACCAATATAATCATTTGGTTTTAGTCATGTTTCAGTCAAGCAAAGTACATCAAAACTATTATCTGTGATCATTTCATTTACAATACCTGCTTTGGGTGTGAGTGATCTAACGTTCAGAAGCCCAAACTTTAAAAATAGTTTCTGTTCATTTATTTAACATTTTTTCTGGTTTAATCATGATCAGATTTTTTCTGATCCTACATTAAATTAATATTTTGACCTCACTATTTGGGGAACAGACATAGTCTTAGTCGATTGGACAGCTAAGTACTTCTAACATTTAAGCAGGTAGAACAAAAGCCATCATAGCAGTTATTTGAGAATTGGCTTTCTAGTCATATGGAGCGTAGCGTCCTGGAGATGTTCTCCGACTG
Organism: allo-octoploid hybrid of Carassius auratus x Cyprinus carpio; assembly: GCA_024542945.1. NCBI lineage: Eukaryota > Metazoa > Chordata > Actinopteri > Cypriniformes > allo-octoploid hybrid of Carassius auratus x Cyprinus carpio. Next base: position 16,671,138 of record CM045072.1, read on the forward strand.
GAGTTCCACTCCGACTCTGCTGGTGTTCAGGCCATCAGCAAATAATCATAGGACACTCCCAGAAAAGATTCCAATTATTAACAAAGAGCAGTTTCTGTTCTTTACACCATGACAATAACCATTCATTTAGAGCAAAAGTCTACTGTACCTTTCGTGTCCTCGTCAATACGGGAAGCGGTCCTGACACGATGTCTACATGAGAAATCCATTTAACACTTGATATCTTGAACTTCTAATTGTAATGTTCTTCCCAGCGATATATGTATTATATATATATATATATATATATATATATATATATATATATATATATATATTTAAAATTATAAATAATTTTCATGAGTGGAAAAGGTTAGGCTGAGAAAGTCTAGTTTGTGTCTGACATCTCATTAACCAAGCGTTGATATTCATCAGTCGTAATCAAATTTACGCAGCATGCTGTGTTTCCTAGTGACCACAGCAGAGTCCTCTCAGGCGCTTTGATGCCAGAGACCACCAAACTTGAAGTATATTAAAATACTTTAAAATAACAAAGGCTAAATATAGAGCTAAAGTAGTCTTTAAAATATATATTATATATATACAGTATATATGTTTTACATAAGCTACAAATGTATAATATGCTAACTTTTAAAAAAATAAATATACTAAGGACTCCTGCCTCCTGTTTTCCTATTATTATTATTATTATTATTATTATTATTATTAACAACAACAACAAAAAACATCAATAATAATATGGCCGGTTTTTTTTTTGCTGTGTAGTTTTGTACTTTGCACTTGTTCTGAAGAGCATATATTTTTTCCATGTAAAGTTGATACTATTTTGCTAAAGACTGAGTAATACTTTTTTATTTAATTTGGTTTTGTTTTATTTCACCTGTGATTTGTTGTTGTTGTTGTTGTTGTTGTTATTGTGATAAATATTTATTTTAACAGTATAGTTTTAGTATAACCATTCATCTTACATGTTGTTTTATGTATTTTATAAATATATAAAATGTAAATTAAAAGTCACAAATATTTAATCGAATGTGTAATTATTGTATCATATCATATCACATCATACTGTATATCATATCATATCATATCATATCATATCATATCATATCATATCATATCATAATTTATTAATTTTTTTTCCTCAAGCGAGTGTGACTGTTAAATTTCAAGTGTTTTCATTAAGTACAGCTGGGAACAATATTAATGAATAATAAATAAGTCTAAATTAAATAAAATAATATAAATAACATTTTATCAGAGCTTTTTCTACTTTTATTTATAAACAAAGCTGGTTATTTCAACCTATACTTGTATATGTATGACATTAACCTCCTTTTAATTTAAGGCGTAAAGCCATAATTAAACCAAGCATTTATATATATATATATATATATATATATATATATATATATATATATATATATATATATATACTTTAATATACACATTATTGCATCTTTCAATATTACACCAACAAGAAAAAAAAATAGTAAAGAAATTAAATATATTATCCTGAAAAAAAAGAAGTTTGGAACAGTAGAAATCAAAGGTAATTGCTTTGAAAGTGTAAAATATGAATGGAAGCCATTGTTTATTTGCAAAAATTATATTATTAGCTACAAACTAATCAGCAAGTTGTAATATTTTATAACCATGTACTAAATATAATTACTACTAAGTGCTAAATAGACCTGCTGTGACCAGGTGGCCCGACTAGTACAACCTTCTCCTTCCGTCTGCAAGAGAAACAGGTGATTTTTGTTTTCTAATGCTAGTTGACAGGCAGACAAAGGCACTAACAGTGGGGTGTTTAGAGTTGTGTGGTAACATTTCTGCAGCTGTGTGAATTAGAGCAGGAGGTGTTTTAGGTTCAACACAGTGTTGCCTCATTACGCTTCACACTTTATCTGACTCTGCTGTCGCTGACCTGTAAACACCAAGAGCTGTCAGGACAACAAAAGGCGGGACAGGAAGGCGACACGAAAATGACTTCGACCTTCGCAGGGAAACTGACAGCTCACTGCTAGACAGTTAGCAATAGGACACTGAATGTTGGTGAATGTATGCAGTGGATCATGCAAATGACATTAACATTTTGTGATAGGTCAGGCGAGCTGCACTTGGTGATGTGGCGTAAGGCGGAGTCTGTCTCAGCACATATGATTGGTTCATGCTGGACTGAAATATGACTCCGCCGTGGCTGACTGTGACATAATTGCAAGCGGGGTCATAGAAAGCACAATGCAAGAATGTTGCATTATGGGAAAACATTGCCTGGGTGGTTGGGGTAGGAGGAGATGCGTTTGAGGGAAAAAATGCTTTTGTTTATTAAAATAAATAAATAAATTAATAAATAAATAAATATATAAATGAAAAAAAGTATGAATTACAGAGATGTGTATTTATACTAAGGTTTCATAATTGTCAAAGCCTTATTTTTAAGATATGGGACTATTATATATATATATATATATATATATATATATTCACACTGTTCTTTCCACAACCTTAAATGCATCTTACACATTCCTATCCACTGAACACTTGAAATATGTTCAATATCATGTTAATTTCTCAAAATTAGTATAGAGAATTGTGGCATTTGAATGGAATTGACTATTAAAACTTTGGTATCATGACACACAACACACACACACACACACACACACACACACACACACACACACACACACACCTCCAGCACGGGTTTCTCCTGTACACTCAGGTAATGGAGGTTCCTCTGCACGAATGGATTGATTTGACGTGCAGGCCGATGCGATTATGTTAATACTTCTTTGTGCCATGGTAAATGGAGCCATTTTAAGAGCTTTATTTTTTTCTTTGTGCCCCAACTACTTTGTTCACGTCTATCTGTCTGTCTCTCACCCTATGGGTGTCTCTCTCTCCACGGAATGTCTGTTTGATCTACTGTGACGATAACTGCTTAATCCACAAGGCCACCAGCATGCACCGGAGGTCACGGATGGGTCAAATTTTCCAGAAATAGTTTAATTGGTGCTAAAGCAATGCGCATCTGTCTGTGTGTATTTGGCTGATATCCTGCAGTCATGTCTCTCTCATCCTACAGCAATCAAACGCATGACTGAGGGAATCAAACATTGCGTATCGCTAGCTTGGTTTTCCCTTCTGCTGCTTTCTGTTCTCTCTGCGCTCTCTCTAATGGGGTTGCATTGATGTGTTGAGCTCTGAGAGTGACCAATGGGCATCTGCTTTTATCGCATGTAAATTAATCAATATTTCCCTCATGACAAAACTGTGCCTGTAAACAATCACTTCTCAGCAGTTTTATAATCTGAACACTCATGGCTGACAACACACTCTAGTATATAATCAAGTTCATAAAGCCAAACTTGGAACAATTGTTCATTCGGTTCTGTCATTTCAGTCTAATCAACATCATCCATCAACGCAATATTTGCCCATCCATCCATTCCAATATTTGCCATCAACCAACTCTATCCATCATCCATCCATCCATCTGAATATTTGCCCATCCATCCATATATTTGCCATCCACCAACAAACCATCCATCCGAATATTTGCATCCAACCATCCACTCAACCAACCATCCATCCATCCATCCATCCAATATTTGCCCATCCACCCAACCACCATCCATCCAATATTTGCTCCATCCAATCCATTCCATCCATCCAACCATCCATCCATCCATCCATTCAAATATTTGCCTATCCACCAACCATCCATCCTAATATTTGACATCAGATACACCAACCATCCATCTGAATGTTTCCATCCAACAACACCAACCATCCCAACTGAATATTTGCCATCCATCCATCCATCCATCCATCCACATCCATCCATCCATCCATCCAACTGAATATTTGCCCATCATCCATCCATCCAAATATTTGCTCATCCATCCATCCATCCATCCATCCATCCATCGGATATTTGCTCATCCAACCAACTCAACAACCATCCATCCATTCGGATTTTACCCATCCATCCATCCGGATTTTGTCCATCCAAAACCATGGTCTGTTGCAGAAGATGTGATGTATAGAGGATGAATATTCCAGAGTATTTGTTATAAATTGTGAAAAATAAAAAATAAAATAAAAGAATAAATTACATACACAATAACATATGAATAAAAACAAATGCTGTTACTTTGAAATGTGTTCTGTGGGCAGAAGCACAAAATCCAGTCAGAGGCAGAGGTCTTGTGGTGATGAATAGGTTTCAGTCAAGACTAAAATGGGTTTGGCCATGTAATTGCTCTGAAAGAACCCCAGGGAGGTGTCGAAAAGATTGGAAACTAAGAACTCAATTTGCATGAATAAATAAATACATAAATTAAATAAATAATTATTTCACCTTGATAAAAGCAAATTTTATTTTTAGATTTATGTATATTTAATCTCACATCTACTTAAAGGCACCAGGTGGAGGTTGTGAGACTGTGTGCTGGGCTGCTCACTCTGAAGCCAGAACTTTAGCCTGTATACACTAAAGCAAAACTAAAATATTCATGACCTGGGATAGTAACTCTCAGAGCTAACCAGCTTTACTTATCAAACACCTTGACCACTGTAAACAGATTTAAAAAGAACCAAATAAAACACACAGTTTGGCCAGAACAGAATTCCAGAAGACTTGAATTTAGACTTGTTCAAAACCAGTATCTACTGATTGGATGAAATGTTTAAATAAATAAATAAATAAATACTTACTTACTTACTTACTTACTTACTTACTTACTTACTTATTCCTTTCTACAGTGAAATTAAAAATAGATATTAGCCAGTGCTTTCAAATGAATAATATGAAGTATAAATTTCAAGCTGTGCAGATCCTTCTGAACAATGTTAAAAGTGACTAGATAATTGATATAAGTACTATAAATATAAGTACTATAAATGACTAAATAAACAAACAAACAAATAAATGTTCATCAAACCTTTGATTTCTTAGGTCACAAAGAATGCTTAAACAAGACTTTGGAGGGATTGCTCAACCTGAACAATTTCTCAGACTCAGCAATGGAGTCACCTACAACAATAAGTTACAACAACAAATACTAAACAATAATTACTACTATAATTACTGTAAATGACTTTTAATTAACTAATGTTTAAATACTAATTTTTCAATTAATTAATTAAAATGAGAAATGCTCAAGTCTGTCAAACTTGTGCAGTTCCTGGTAGTGTGTAGCACCTACAGCTCTGCAGATCCTTCTGAACAAATGTAATAATAATAATAATAATAATAATAATAATTCAAAATAACTGAATGAATGAATGTTCATCCACACTTGGAAGGGTGTGCTTAACCAGGTTTATTTCTGGCATAGTCTGAGAATTTAAATCAGAGTCCTTTCGTTAATAGAATCTGCACATTCTGCAGTGGAAAGGTCACTAATAGTTCATATTTTCTCCAAAAATATTTTAATTGGTCCAAAATTGATGTAATGAACACGCTTTTGGCCAGAAACCATTAGCTTGATTTGCAGTGTTGAGCCACAGAGAGCTCACTGACTTCCGCCGCCACAAACACGGTTCCGGCTGAAAGCAGCAGGCGGACAGGAGAGGTCACAGCCAACAGAGGAGGTGTCGGTGGGTCACCCTCCAGAGGGCGACACTTTAACCTCCACTGAGGAGAGGCCGTCTGAATGGTGCTATCACTGCGTGGGGCGTCATGTTCTCACTCTTGCCAACAGCCGAGTCCTGCTGTGGCCCAACACAACCTCTCCCTGCTCTGCTGACCGCACTAACACCCTGCTTAACACTGCTCCCGGTGCGTGTCCAGACAAGACTTCCTGTCAGCCTGCAGCTGCTCATTGTATTGGAAATGAAACAAACACACTCAAACTTCTTTATATTGTGATGCAACAAACTGCAGGTGTGTGTGACTCAGAATATCTCTAAGGTTTGCTTTTATTACTGAATTGTATTGGAAATGGACTGTTTAAGCGACTTGGGCATGATTCATCTTTGCACATTATAAAAGAAAATAAATCTTTTGTTTCTTTTGACTTCCATGTTCTGGCGTCATATAGATAAACACACTGGATTATGCTTGTTCCATGTTTACACGCTAACACGCCTTTTGAGTGTTCATAAACTTTCTTGACCAGTCATTATGGGATATATTATTGTAGATATTATTTTATAGATGTTATTTTATTTTATGTATACTGTACTGTATATAAAATATCTATCCTTGATACACAGTCAGTGTATCAGCTCCTGGCTGTGTGTAGCACATAATGAGTCTCTGAAGTTTATTTTAACAAGGTCCAAAACACTCAATCATTCAAACAAACAAACTAACTAACTATATATATATATATATATATATATATATATATATATATATATATATATATATATATATATATATATATATATCTCCTACTTTAAAATGTTTTGAAAGCAATGAAAACCAATTGTTAAAATGTGGTTTTATTTAAGAATTGGTGTGTGTTATTGATGGAGGCAACACGATGCTGTTTACTGCTAATTTAATAACCTGTGATATGACAGAAAACAACCCACAGACCTCAGCATCAATAAATCTCCAATTTGACCCAAACAAAGATGACTTACTGAAGCTGCTGCATGGAATAAAATATGATTAAAGATTTCAATTACGGCAGACCTGCTTACAGTAACTGCAGCAGAATTCATCCACTTTCAAGGACTTTATAACGCCAGTGATTCAGTGCTGCTGAGCTGATTGTACAGACTCAGAGAAAGTACAGATCACTGTCTGCATCTTTCTGCTTTTTGTGCTATCTTTGCAGCCCATACACACACACACACACACACACACACACACACACACAAACAAGACTCTTGCCTCTGCAGTCCTAAGGCATTCTCAGTCTTCTGAAGTTTCTGGGCTCAGAGATGCAATTGTTGGGTTATATATGGGCCTAGATTGGGAAAAATAATCTAACAGACTCTTGTCAGGCTTGTTTGTTGATTTCACAGTATTTAAAGTTATCCCTGGAACCCATTCAATGTACAATTTACTGAAATTACTATATTAAATCTAACAATTCCTATCTCTCTCTCTCTCTCTCTCTCTATATATATATATACATTTCCAAAAATGTAAGTGTTATTTTAAACAAAATATAAAATGTTACATTTGTAATAAAATACAATAAAAACATAAAAAAATAAAAATAAAAAAACGAACACTAAATGTAAAATTTCAGGACATTAAATATTAAAATGCTACATGATCAGAAAGTTTTATTATTATTATTATTATTATTATAAAAGATTTATATTAAAGTAAAACTACTGTAATCATTTTTAACAAATTTTTTATAAAATTAGATTAAAGGCAGTATAACAAATATCTCTTACAATATGAGTACATTATAATATTGTTTACAATATTTAAATAGTGTTTCATATTATGCATTTTACTTTAAAATAAGAGAATCTGTGGCTGAAATTTCAGTAATTGACATGTAAATGTCACATTTTTGTAAATATTTTATTATATCTTTTATGTGACAACACTGAAGAAAAGACACTTTGCTACAATGTAAAGGAGTGTAAAGGAGTGTACAGCTTGTATAACAGTGTAAATTTGCTGTCCCCTCAAAATAACTCAACACACAGCCATTAATGTCTAAACCACTGGCCACAAAGGTGAGTACAGCCCTAAGTGAAAATGTCAAAATTGGGCACAAAGTGTCAATATTTTGTGTGGCCACTATTATTTTCCAGCACTGCCTTAACCCTCAGACCTCTTCCACTCCTCCATGACGACATCATGGAGCTGTTGAGTAGTAGAGACCTTGTGCTCCTCCACCTTCCATTTGAGGGTGCCCCACAGATGCTCAATAGGGTTTAGGTCTGGAGACATGCTTGGCCAGTCCATCACCTTTACCCTCAGCTTCTTTAGCAAGGCAGTGGTCGCCTTGGAGGTGTGTTTGGGGTTGTTATGTTGGAATACTTCCCTGCGCCCAGTCTCCGAAGGGAGGGGGTCATGCTCTGCTTCAGTATGTCACACTACATGTTGGCATTCATGGTTCCCTCAATGAACTGTATCTCCCCAGTGCCTGCAGCACTCATGCAGCCCCAGACCATGACTCTCCCACCCTTGCTTGACTGTAGGCAAGACACACTTATCTTTATACTTCTCACCTGGTTGCCGCCACACATGCTTGACACCATCTGAACCAAACAAGTTTATCTTGGTCACTTAGACCACAGGACATGGTTCCAGTAATCCATGTCCATAGTCTGCTTGTCTTCAGCAAACTGTTTGGCTTTCTTGTGCATCATCTTTAGAAGAGGCTTCCTTCTGGGACACCAGCCATGCAGATCAATTTGATGCAGTGTGCGGCATATGGTCTGAGCACTGACAGGCTGACCCCCACCCCTCAACCTCTGTCTATTTCCTATTCATCTATTTCCCAAACACAACCTCTGGATATGACGCTGAGCATGTGCACTCAACCTCTTTGGTCGACCATGGCGAGGCCTGTTCTGAGTGGAACCTGTGCTGTTAAACCGCTGTATGGTCTTGGCCACCATGCTGCAGCTCAGTTACAGGGTCTCGGCAATCTTATAGCCTACGCCATCTTTATGTAGAGCAACAATTATTTTATTTTTTTTTTTTTTTCAGATCCTCAATGAGGTGCCATGTTGAACTTCCAGTGACCAGTATGAAAGAGTGAGAGCGATAACACCAAATTTAACACACATGCTCCCCATTCACACCTGAGACCTTGTAACACTAACGAGTCACATGACACTAGAGAGAGAAAATGGGTAATTGGGCCCAATTTGCACATTTTCACTTAGGAGTGTACTCACTTTTGTGGCCACAGTTTAGACATTAATGGCTGTGTGTTGAGTTATTTTGAGGGGACACTAAATTTCCACTGTTATACAAGCTGTACACTCACTACTTTACATTGTAGCAAAGTGTCATTTCTTCAATGTTGTCACATGAAAAGATATAATAAAATATTTACAAAAATATGAGAGGTGTACTAACTTCTGTGAGATACTGTGTGTGTGTGTGTGTGTGTGTGTGTGTATATATATATATATATATATATATATATATATATATATATACATATATATATATATATATATATATAAAGTGCATTATTGGTAAGTGTCATTAAGGTAATGCAACTTTTTACTTATTATTATTATTATTATGTAGATTTATACTGTGAAAATTACTGTAATAATCATTTTAGCAACAGTTAGCTTAATGGCAGTATGACAAATACTCCCACAATATTTACATATATTACAATTTAAATAATATTTCTTTAATTTTGCCCTGAAATTTGCGTGAACTGTCATGAAAATATTGTAACAACACAAATGGGCTTTGTTTTCTTCAACAAAACATACTTTAAAAAAATGATTTGCATTTAAGATGAAGAACTGACGTAATATCATTGTGAGGTTTTAATGAGATTAGCTTTGAAAATGTTATTCCCTACATAAATTGTATTCAGTTGCCAATAACATGCTTTCTTAGTGCTTCATCTTTTGGGTCTGTTTGTATCCATGTTCGTTCCAACTAACTGCTTTCATCTGTTCTGTCTGTTCTCAAACAGTGTGTGTTTCTCATTTTTGTTACTGAGTGACTGCCTTTGTTACCCATGTGCTTTTAAGCAAAGGCTTTTGTATTGTCTTACCTGCCAACTCTTCATCTGAGCACTTGTTGGATGACTAAACATATTTGTATTGCTGAAGCCCAAATCCAAAAGCAGGTTTGAAAAGATGCTATTGAATTTTAAAGTTCCTGACTGCAGAATAAATAACTTCGTGGGTAACAGCAGTTTGCTTTGCTTTGATGGTTAGTCACCAAACTTCGCTAGATATCTGCCTCAAGTACAGTCGAAGTGCCAACACAACGCCTTCACGCTATCATTCAACTGGGTTTTAAGTGTACCGACTGAGCTGAACAATCATTACGGCTGAAAAGCAGGTGTCTCATCTTCTGTCTTACTTCAAAGTCTGTAAACAGCCTTTGATGTGGACGCTTATGCTGCGTATTGAACTGTATTCAACTGATGTTTTTTTTTTTTTTCAAAATGAGAAAATAAAAAAAGAGCAGGTCAAAATTGTAAGGTTGATTCTTTCATTTCTTATAATCTTTCAATTAGTAGACTAAACAAAACCATTTGATCTGGAGTTGTTTTGTCTGCAGTGTTGAAGTTAGCTAATTACCTAAAAGTATCTATAGGCTACTAACTTACAAAACATTGGCTGTCAAAATAAAAAAGAGTGGCTGTCAAAATAAAAGTTTCAAAATTAAGACGGATGTGATGTGCTAAGAAGCTTTGAAGCATGATAAATTAAATAATATAAATGTGATAAATAATACAAAATAAATAATAATTACTATTATTTAAATATATACATTCTAAAGCGTGCATAGGCTATACCTATAACTCGACCAATTTATCAGCCTATTTAAATGTTGTTACCTATTTTTTGGTAATAGCTTGCAAAACACAGCAAAGCTAACTTGAATCTTACATTTTGTTGAATTGGTAGCAAATTCAGAAGAATATCATTCAGATCGTTTTTGTACGATCTGCTTAAGCTTCAACCAGGGTTACTATCATAAACTAAAACCAGCACACACTGAACCAACAAATTTGCCAAAATATGAATTTGCCACCAAAACATAAAATAGATATGTTTTCTCATGAGATCAGGTTAGAACTACTTTCAAACTGTTTGACTGAACTTTATTACTTTACAATATAAGAAGCTTTTAGTTTGGTAACTAAACTTTTAAAGCAGGTTTCCCAACACTGCTTGGCAGTATTTTCATGAAAACAAAGGCCTCGGTCTCTTCTTGTGTCTGATCCAGTCACTCACATAAGCAGAAATGCCAGTGTGTCATTTCAGATACAATAGATGTGGGGAACTTTGATTCGAGGAAACAAAATGAGAAACAAAGACAGTATGTGAAGCCGGCAGCTGAATGATCTGCTTTAACGTTCCTCGAGGCGAGCTGTGCTGGATTTGGACACTGTGTGAGCATTTGCTCGGCTGCGGCTCAAAGCAGATGCTTAGTAGCGACTGTCTTCTGACAGCTTCTGAGTGCTTGTGGGAAAATAGTGACAGTGGATCTTAAGCGAGGTAGAAACAGATACCGGCAGGAATTTGAAAGCGTCAACTTTTCAATTTTTTTTTTTTTTTTTACAAACCAACACTGCAAAAATAAATAAATAAATAAAAATAGTACTTTGTCTTGTTTTAAACATCCTTTAAACAAAATAAAACAAACTTGTGCAATGTCAATGTCAATGTCAATTCAATGTCACATTTATTTATATAGCACATTTACAAGCCAGGGCCTACCAAAGTACTTCACAGTAAAATACACAAAAAAAAAAAAAAAAAGATTATGCAAGATTATAAAACTCAGAGAATATCTTAAAATTATTATTATTATTATTATTATTATTATTGTACATACAATGCAGAGAACTCTTGAGAAATATTGTCAAATGTATTTTAATCCCAATCGACAAGTAATAAATACATTTAAAATTTTATACAACTTAAAATAAAGAAAGTATATATTTGATTCATTTATTTTGTATTTCATAAATAATTTGATAAATAAATATATTTTAACTATTATTATTATTATTATTATTATTATTATTATTATTATTATTATTATTATTATTATTCCCTACCGCAAATTTTAATTTGCTAATTCTCTTTATGGATATTTAGATTGTTACAGGTCGAAACAGGGGAAAATTACTGTATGAAACTGCAGTGTAATTAGCTTGCATAATCATCAGTTAGAGAGGCATGGACTTAAAAAAAGACTTAAAAAAAGAACTGAAAACTATGAAGCGTCTTCTTTCCATCAATCAGCAGTCTAAGGAAAAAGGATAAAGCATTTTTCCTTTGAGGCCTCGATCCTTCTCCCTTTAGCGGAGAAACAAAAGAGCAAGAGGGAAAGGGGTGGAAAAGGCCATTCAGGGTTGCAAGAGTGTTGCTAAACAGGATTAGGAATTTACAGAATGAAATAAACAGCGTGTTTGTGAATGGCGAGGGGACAGTGAGCGGAGACAAAGGCCAGATTAACCATCTGTGGGGTTCGTGTGCTGTTGCGATTAACAGGCTTAGGATTCATCGGCGACTGTTTGCACAAAATCAGGCCCACAAGGCATGAATGGAGAGAGGCTGTGCTGGCAAAACTGACCCGTCCAGCCCTCATACCAGCCCCAGCGGGACACTGTACTGACAGCCAAAACACAGCCGTTCACCTCGACTCATTCCAACAGATACAGCAAATGCTCAGAAATCAATAAAATAATATTGTTTCTAAATAGTTGATCAAATAAATGCATTAAAATGCATTATTTTAAACTTTTGATACATAAATAAATAAATAAATAAATAAATAAATGTGCATCTAAATCAATTCATGCAAACTGATTTTTTTTTTTTTTTTTTGCAGCCATTACCATTCAGGGTCAAGAATCATTATTATCAATGCTGAAAATAGTGTTTGTTGCTCAATATTTTGGGAAACATTTTTTTTTAAGCAGCAAAGTGCAAAAGAACAGCATTTATTAGGAACAGGAACAGTCACTTTTGATCAATGTAATCATCATGCTAAATAAAGTATTTATTTATTATTAACTATAATAATAATAATCATAATAATAAATATATATATATATATATATATATATATATATATATATATATATATATATATATATATATATATATATTCAAAACTTTTGCACTGTAATGTTTATTGAATATATATATATATATATATATATATATATATATATATATAATATATATTGATGTGTATGTGTGTGTGTGTGTTGTGTGTGTGTGTGTGTGTGATGTGCATGCATGTGTGTTGTATATATGTGTGTGTGTGTGTGTGTGTGTAGAAAGCTTTGTTTGAAAAGGACTGCATGATATACTGCATTTTATTTATTGTGTTTTCAATCAAAGCTTTCTACACACAAGAATTCCTCCTATTGGTTTTGAAGGAAGTGCTGCCTAATACAAATTCTGACTGTAGCTAATCTAAAAATAATTCCTCCATCTGAAAGCATTTCCTGACACCCAGGTAATGTGCTGAATGTCAGGTCCTATACTCCAACCATTCAATACACATTCCAGCAGAATCTGCCTCGCTGACTGAAGCGAGTCAGATAATGACTGAGCTAATTTCAGCATTTTGCAGTCAATTAACATTGTATGCAAACAAAGTTTAGACCTAAGCGCGGTTTCAAGGCTGTGTTCACTCAATATCAATATCATATAATTGTGATGGATGAAATTATGGCAAAACCATTTTTCTTCTTCAGCGGATGTAGAAGAGGAAAAACAGGTCAAATTCTTGCCCTGTTTTTATTCAAAATATACACAATTCATATGAAAATGTGTGCTTGGTATCTTACTCCTCATATTTCACTGACTAAATCAAGTATAGTTTGGAGGATATAACTTAGTTTTGTCCATTTCATGAAATTCAATATTAAACTTGTGCACTGCACCTTTAAGACTTCTATATGTAAATGACCTGTTATGATCGATAACCTCCTGTACCAGTGTTATGTGTGTTGTTCTTCATTTAATTGCTGATAATGTAAGATTACTTTTATGACAAGGTAAGGTTGTCAGGTTGTAAAATGTCATGTGGTGCAACTCCCAAAACCCATTGATATTTATGGACTGACAATTCCTTTTACTCATTTATTTATTTTAAAATATATTTAAGTTACTCTATATGACATATTTAGAGTCATTTAATGTAAATATTTCTTTAAAATGGTATTAACACTTTTTTTTTAGTTATCAGTGAACAGAGGTGGACAGTAACAAAGTACTTTACTAGAGTACAGTACTTAAGTACACTTTTTGAGTATCTATTCTTTACCTGAGTATTATTTTTCTGGAAACTAGCTACTTCAACTTCACTACATATTTGAAAGACAAATATCAGTACTTTTTACTCTGCTACATTTATCAAGGTCCCCAGTAGAAAGTTGTTATATGTAGCAAGTTTTCAGTGTCTGCATTTTCAGAATCACTGAAAGGTTTTTTTTGTGCAAAAAATCCGCCTCTGCGATCTGCCAGGACCCCGATGTTGCCAAGTCTTACAGTATTTCTAAGCTTGCAGTTTTCCGTGTAGCTTTAAATGGATGTTTGTCTAAATTTCTTTTACGCAAATCTGGCAACCTCAGGACCTTCCCCACTAAACTAAGCGTCTGCAATACTGCACAGTGTGCCTAAAATGCCAAATGAGATAATAAAAGATGGAAAATTGTGGACAAAGGTGTGATCATCTATGTGTTCACAACAATGATTTTAAATAAACAACTATATGTAATATCTTAAGTAGGCTGAGTGTTAGAAGATAATGATCGGCATACGGTAAATAAAAATAAATATTCATCTATATGTCTAAATTCATCTACATGACTAAGAAAATGTATAGTTTTATTCTGTGTGAACTCAATGTGACAATAAAACAATGCATTTACTCTTTACTTTTGATACTTAAGTACTTTTGAAGCATGTACTTTGTCTTTTACTTAAGTAAAAACCTGTCTTTACAACTTTAACTTGTAGTAGAGCAGTATTTGACCGTAGTATATGTACTTCACTCAAGTAATCAATCAATCAATCAATCAATCAATCAATCAATCAATATTTGAACTAGAATAAACATTAACTGAAATAAAATATACAACAAGCTAGTTTTAGATAATTTAACAAAATTGCATTTGATTTTAGTTTAAGATGAAGTACTAAAAGCTAAACCTAAATAAACTAAAACTTAAAACTATATATAACAACAACACACAATACAAATACTGGAGCTTACAAATGAACAAAATGCAAATAAAATCTAAAATAAATAAAGGAATAAATAACAAAATATTTGTGACATTATTTTTCATATTCTTTCAGTTAAGCATATTTCCTCTAATTCCATTTACTTCATTCAAGAGCATTTAATTTTCTTTACAATAAGAAGAGAAAAGAAAAAAAGAAATACCAAAATATTTATATAGCTTAGTATTATTTACAGGGTTGTTAACTAAAATAAAACTATTTTAAAAATTGATTATTGAAATAAAGCTGAAATAAAATAAATTACAAAAAGGAAATGACATTCTAAAGATGTAAATTCAAGGCATATAAATATAAAGGCAAGTTCAGGTTGTAAAATGTCATGTGATGTGATGTTTACAATTCATGATCATTTGTAATCAATATTTTTACCTAAAAAAAAAGTTACTCCACATGACTCTGAATCATTATATTAAATGTAAATCTTTCTCGAAAATTGTATAAAAGTTTTTCAAAGCTTTTCACTTGCTCTGCTTGAACTTCTGAACAGTAACAATATTTATTTTTGGTTTAAAATTAAACATAAAGAGAGTCTACATGTAGCATTTACATGCCTAGATAAATGGCATTACTCTTGGAATGAATGCGCTTAATCAGTTGTTTATTGTTAAGAGTGTCATTACGGCACAATCCCAAAGTGTCTTTGAGCATTTTCTGTATTAATTGGCTCCTTTAGCTTGATGTATGAAACAGAAGAACAAAATATAATATATCTTCATACAGCCAGAATGTTGTTAATAAAAACAGCTGTGCTGAATTCTACCGCTGTATCCGTCCCATTGTCGCAATTCCATTTCTTTCATTCAAACAGCTTTTCATCACTTTTGCTATAAATGTAGCTTTTATTAAATTTTCTTTGTTTTTTGGCAGAGATATGGTCAGACAGACGCTGTCATTCTGTTTAGTGAAGTACCGTCCTGGCTTAAAATAATCACTGATAATGAAATTAGTTATTAGAGATTGATGTGGCAAAACAATGTAGATCCATATGAAATTACTTTTCCACAGACATCCCAAGCAATATCCGAACAATCTGCCAATCATTGTCTTAAAGGAGCATATTTACTCTTGTTTTATCTTATCAGCGTTCACTAAAGGAAGGAAGCGCTGAGAAACTCATAACCTTCAGCTGCAGTCACAGTCATGTTTATGAGATGAGCACACATTGTGTTTGCAGCCAGATTATCTTTGAGGCCTAATTTTCTTTGGAGGCTTGTCAATTAAAGAACTTTGATGAAAGTTAAATTGGTATTGACCATAATTAAGTTTTAATATTATGCATTTTGACTGTCAGGTTTATTTTGTAGTAGACCTGGTAAAGGTGTTTAAAACTGGTGTTTTTAATTAAATCTTCTCTTCATACCATATGATTTTGACCAAAAATACAGCAATATTAACTTCGACTTCAACAAAACTACGGATTAAGAACATGCATCGGTTTCAGAAGCAGACTCAGACACAGATAGAAACAGTCAATGATGAGTTTTACTGACAGCAACTGAGCAGATTGGGAATGCCAGGTAAGCAGGCGGTTCAATGATAATCATTGAGCAGAGTTTAACTTGGTTATGGATATGTCTTGCCTAACAGGGACAGGAGATCGTGGATGAGAAGCGGACTGCTGGATGGATGCACACACCTCGTCTGAACAGTTAAGTATTCTGGAAGGGTTGATTGTTTTAACATTTAGTCGGATTTTTAGCACATTTTACAACTTAGCTAATCGTTATTAGCATGTGCTACTCTCTGCTAACATGTGTAGCATGCTGAAAGTCCTATTTGCTAGCATCAAATGAGCCAGTCCCCATGTTTATAAGATGTTCTGATGCAGAGTCATAGATATTGCTAAATGGTTGCTAGGGTGTTGCTTGGAAGCTGTCAATCATGATACTCCAAAGGCTGTTGGCCAGTATTAATGATAACAAAACAACCCTCATGCCTCTGTGGCATTCAGATTTGAAGATATGCCTCTTTAGTTTTGGGTTGCTAGGGTACTTGACAGTGGTTGCTAGAGCGTGACTAGGTGATATTTAAAGAGTGCTTGGCAGTCTGACTCCAAATAGGCCACCTGCTTGTCTCTATGATGTTGTGATCCACAGATATACGCTTCCCTTTTCAATGGAAGTCTATAGGCTGGTTGCTAGGGTGTTGTAACTGGTTGGTAGGGCATGGCTATGTGGAGATATGATGTAACAAAGTTTGGTCCAATGTTAAGTCTATGGGATTTTTTCACAAGATTTTTTCACTCACTGTGCGAACATCATACAAACAATCACTTATAAACTCAATAAGCGCATGATTTAACACATTATTCATGAGTCTATGACAAAATGTGCAGGATGAGTTATGCTGAAGTTTGCATGGAAAGAACAAGAAGAAGCAGCGCATAGTAACAGTGAAGCTTTGCTTCACAAGCACCACTGATAATAAAAATAATTTCAGAAAGTTTACCATCAATGCAGATATTGCATCCATTGTTTTTTACCATATTTTGTACTAAGATGCCCAAACTTGAAACTTATGTGCTCAAAGTAAGAACAGAGTTTTCACTGATAATTAAAACTTTCTGGTGGAGTTAATGTACGTTCAACACAGTAATACATTGGCGTTCATGTGCATTCAACTCAGAAATACATTCTTTTCTGCATGACTTCAAGCACCATTTTTACAACTTCAAAAGTAAGATGTTCTCAGGAGGACTTGTGGCATGTGATCCAATATGAATGCAAACAGAGTATTTCTAAAATTGTGATTCTAGTCTAGAGTTTCCCACTTGTAATTTAGGATGCGTTTACAGGAAAACTATCAGCTTAAAACTGAAAGTTTTTGAAGTTTCGCATACAGACATTGCAACATTGTCAAAATGAACCACATTCACATGGATGTCTGAAAACGAAAATGCTGTATTATTCATGCCAGGCCAGTAGGTGGTGATGTCATTTTGTAAAGAAACACTACGCACCTGCACATACCTATAGACTGAACACGTGAAATGCATGATGTCACAGTTTTAAAAAATTGCGTTTTGTAGCTTACATGGAGGCGATAACAGCTTCATTTTCAAAACTTGTACTTTGAACCCTGTTTTGAAAGTTTGTATTTTCAGGTGACCAAAACAGCACTGCTGTGTAAATGAACAACCAAAATCGTGAACAGGTTTTCAGTTTTAGTTGAAAATATTGTTTAAGCATAAAAAAATCTAAAGTTTCCCCAGGTAATTACAAATCTGTTGTGTAGTTCATGTAGCGTTCAACTTGTAAAGATAATCTTTCCAACATGATTCAAGCAGCACCACTAATTACAACTCCTGAAGTCGTAACTTCCCAGGAGGACTTTAGGCAGCAATAGAGGTAAATACATACTGCAAAGGGGTTAAAATCCCCAATGGCTTCTGTCTGTGTTTGCTTGGTAACAATTAGGGGATTTTATTCCTAGTTCTGCTGTTTTCTTCCTGCTGTGAAGATTCCCAACAGGGGATGATTTGCATCGAGTTCTTCCCTTGACATTTAAGCACGCGCTCTATAAGTTACACAGGACATTGAATGTGTTGCTCGCTAGAGGGCATTTCAAGAGCGCAAGGAGTAGGGGAAGTAATTGTGTGGGAATCTCGATATGCCCTGATGTTTGAGAGATAAGTCAGTCTCTCTGGGAGCCAAAGGCTGCTGTTAAGGCCACATTAGCCACCATGGAGTCCAAAACACAAAGTAAACAAACAGCCCAAGGAGCCTGTTGCTGCTTTCGACTGCAGGGCACTACAATAAAGAGAGTCTATATTACAGTGTGGCTTCAAGGAATGTCCTTATTATAGCTGGAGAGAAACACTGCAAACAAATTTCCTTGGCTGAAACTGACAGAAAACATATAAAATGGATATTGCTGGTCCTGGATGTTGATTGTCAATAAAGCACTCAACCTAGCAACAGTGATGACATGAAACTCCTGTTTATCAGTTACTTTGAACATTACTACGTTTTAAGTGTCCTTTTTGTCTTAAATGTTTGTGTATTTTTGTCAAAATCTAGGCACAATTTGATATATTGTTGAGAGTTCTTCTGAAACTCTAGAGAAACATATATGAGATTAATGGGGTCCTTTTATATGATATTTAATATTTTTTATGATGACTTAGAATATGTCCTCCCACCCATTTTCCCATAATTTTTTTAGCTATTAATTATTTTTTACAGTGATTCTCCCAAAAACTAATACAGTTTATTTATTTATTTATTTATTTATTCAATTGGTTAAAATGTAGAGGTACTTATTTTATTATTATTTCTATAATATTATATTTATTCATATTTAGATTTTTTTTTTCCAGTTCATTTTAATTATAGTTTGTTTTAGTATGTGTTGTGGTCATTTTATTCTATTTCTATATTTTATATTTTTAGTATTCGATACTTACATCAAGTACTCAAACTGTACATCAAGTGCTTACTTGTCTGATTTTAATATGGCTGTATTCAGTAGTATTAAAATATTTATTAATATTTTGAATTAGTTTTATTGTCATGTTTTTGGTTTCAATTATATATATAAACTTCTGGTTTATTTAATTTAATTTAATTTAATTTTATTTAATTTTATTTATATATTTTTTAATTTAAAATTAATTATTTTAATTAGTTATAGACAACATTTCTTTTTTTTTTATAAATTTTAAGGTATTTATTTTAGTACTTATTATTTTATCTTTATTTTATTTTATTTTTTTTATTAGTAGTCCTTTTAGTTAACAATAACAACACTGCTGTAATACAGTACCATAATAGGTAAATATTTGGGATTTTATTTTATTTGTATTATTATAAAGGTTTATTTTTTTTGCATTAAAGTACTTACAATTGGAATAAAATATGCTTAATTGTCATACAATTAATGTCACAATAAATAAATAAATAAATACCTTAAATAGTTCTAAAATTAGCTTTGTGAGATATATTCATGTATACAGGAACTAGAAAAAAAGCCCAGTATGAATCAAGTCCATACTACATACATACATACATACATACAATGCATGGGTATGCATTGCTGAAAATAAACATTGAAAGTGACTGAATCAAGAGCTTGTTTGGCTGCACTCGCACTATGATGTCGGTTGTTAATAACTGAGCAGACAGCGTTATGTTCAGTCAGGCTACTTGCTGTTTCAGTGATATATAGCACAGAAGCACTGCAGACTGTAGGACAGGAATTGCAGAGTTGGCAGTTTCATCCACTAATCAGTTGTAAAATATTTACCTCAGGCAAAGGCTCTCTATCTGAGAAGTTTGTGGTGGAGCCAGTTTAACATCGAGTTCTGAAAATATCTTTAGTGTGTTCACAGCCGAGTTAAACAGTGTGTTTGCAGTGTGGCTGATTAATTAAATGAAACCCCATCCACTAATAGCCAATCGGAAGATGCGTCTCTAGCTGATCCTCCTCACAGCAATAGCCGACTAATCAGCCTGAGCAAACCACACTTAGTCTGCTGGCAAATTTACAAGCCAAGCAAACTAATGAGAAGAATTCTAGAAGTTGCCAAAGACCTCATTTGAGCCCTCGCACAAAGCGTTGCTTGATGAAAATCAGGCTGAGAGGATTAGTGCAGACAGAATGAGATTGTGTTGGAAAACAACAGCCGAGCTCCGTTCATGGTTCACTGCGCTGTGATCTACAGATTCACATCTAAATGTTTCTTCAACATCCTTCTGGAACAGAAATGCTTTCAGAGGAGTTTTTTTAGGTTTTGGTTTGTCTCAGTCTAAAATATTTGATCAAATTACACATATCTGTGTGTCAAGTTCTTGTTTTAAGGAATATAACAACTAAACATAATATATAACATGAGACTAGTGTTGTAGAATAAACTTGCTAACATTGTCTTTGCAAAATATTGTCAAAATTTCCAGTGTGTTGAGCATGTAAGGTGAAATTCTGTACATTTCAGATGAAATGCACAAGAATGCAGACCATATTTAAAATCATAAAACATCAAAACATGGTTAAACCTCAAAACTGATAATTCATAGAGATGAACTATAAGGCTAAATAAATTAATAAACAAATAAATAAATAGTTAATGAATTCAACTGAATAATTAATTTGTATATTCATGCTGGTTTCAGTGTTATTTTAGTATCACTGATATAGTGTTATAGTTGTATTAATATCATAATTAATATTTATATATCATAAATATTTTGTTTATTTGTTTTCATTTTCATTTATTTAATATGTGCTTATGTCATTTTTGTTCAGTTTTTAAGCAATGGTTTAAAATTAAGATGCCTTTATTATGGATTTGTTTCTTACAAACCGAGACTTTCACTTCTCAGGATGTTAACTGATGTACTGAAGTGCTGTGGATTATTGTGATGTTTTTATCAGCTGTTTGGACTCTCATTCTGGCACCCATTCACTGCAGAGCATCCATTGCCAACAAGTGGCGTGATGCTACATTTCTCCAAATCTGATGAAGAAACAAACTCATCTATATCTCGGATGACCTGAGGGTGAGGACATTTTCAGCAAATTTCCATTTTTGGGTAAACTATTCCTTAAATTTGAAACTTTCTTGAAAGTGAAGTGAAGCGTGTTACTAAACAGAATTTCTGTATTTAAAATTCCTAATATTTTTATGATTTACAACAAAAATATTGGGAGAAATCATTTTTCCCCTTCCTCAAGTAGAGCAGCTTTTAATCCACCACCAGCCCACACACACACACACACACACACACACACACACACACACACACACACAGAGAGAGGCAGCATATCTGCCAGGACGATCGGTGAGAACTGTCGAGTGTGTGCTTCTCATCCTGCACACTTGCCAGAACTCAAGGAAAAGTACAATGCTCTCCAGGAACAAATGTGCAGTTCACCATCCTCCTGGATAGCTTGCAGTACTGCTGTGAAGCCAACATCAAGCGTGTGCAGATCTTTTTATAGAGATATTTGTTTTGTGACCAATAGGGCTTCCTGGCAGAGGCTAGCAGTCAGCAGTCCGAGCTGCTACAGTCTGCTCTCGCCAGGAACAAACTACAATACACAACAGATGCAAGCATCACAGCTTTATTGGTTAAACAGCATTGTGTTGTCTTGGAGTCCCCGCCCATGTTTCTGGCTAAAATTGTTTTGCAAAGCAGAATATTGCAGTAGCATCCCTGAACAGATGTAGGAGTGGATATTATTTAGTTGTCTCACACCGATTGAAGTACTGAGGTGTGGTTAGATCAAGAGGGTTTTGTTAATGCCATGAAATAATAATATCTACAGAAGAGATCATTATTAAAGAAGCATGATTGGAATTGTAGCAATGCACAGAGTGACCCTTGTGAAAAAGAAGTGTGTTGAAATTAACTAAATGTGCACTTGTAGTATTTATTCTCACTGTAGTAATGTTGCAGCTGCCGTCATGTCTTGGAGATGCTGTGTGTTTTGTTGAAAGCCAACTTTGCCTACTTTGTTTGGTCTTCCAAAGAGGACACACCTAGAAATCAGTGGTTAAGTTTTATTTACAACACTGTTCCAGAACAGTTCAACCCAAATATTCAGATGTGTACAGTGCATTTTACAGAGTAAATTTTCCTGAACCTGGTAAGGGCGTAACATTTCCATCCCGCGAGGCATTGCCAATCACAACCCACTAGATAGCTGGCCAATCAGAGCACACCGCACTTTTGAACAATGAGCTTTGTAAAATCGACATGTTTCAGAAGGCAGGCATAGAGGAGAAACAATAATGTACAGTATGTGAAAAATAATGTGTTTTTTGAACCTTAAACCACGTAAAGACATTGCATTACACCAAATACACCAAATGATGTTCTTTTTTTAGCAGCGTCATATGACCACTTTAAAGTATATTACTTACACAATAAGTACTCTTTTGAAGTATGCTTAAGTGTACTTCTTTTCTGATTTATAGTTGCTCACCTTAATGTTGTTCATATATTCCTAGTCAATGATTGTCAAAGTAAAAATTGTATTCACTCTTAAATCAAATCAAATCAAATCAAATCAAATCATTAGTCAACACACACACACACACACACACACACACACACACACA
>CM045072.1:17404118-17466432 GCA_024542945.1 allo-octoploid hybrid of Carassius auratus x Cyprinus carpio
TTTGTGTTTCTGTTGACAGAATGACTGAGTTTCTGGGTCATGGTGGATCCCGCATTCCAGCAAACCTGAAATTAATTTACAAAGAATCAAACTGTCAATAGTGCATGCTGTTCTACAGAGACAGAGAGCAAGAGAGCCAGCAGATTATTGTTCTCTGTTATAGAAAAAAGCTTCTTTATTGTTACAGATTCCCAGCAAGCAGCTTTGTTCTTAGAAGATGGAATTTGCGTATTATAAACTAAGTTGATCACAATTGCCCATTATATATATATATATATATATATATATATATATATATATATATATATATATATATATATATCAGTTGCAATCAACATTATTCAAACCCTTGAGTTGCAAGACATTTTGTTGCAGAGAACAACAAAATTTAATAAAACAATTCAACAAAGGCATCGGTGAAATACTGTATTAGAGAAAGTTTCTTATACAGCATTTGAGTGATTCTGAGAATGTAACATTGATGAATAATGATAAAAATCTAATTGGCTCTAAACATTCATGTTCAAAATTATTCAACCCCCAAAAGTCAAATTTTGTGCAGAATCTTTATTGTTTAAAACCACTGATAAACGCTGCCTATAAGTGCTCAGAAGCTTTTGTCACCTCTTTACTGCAGTTTTGGCCCATTCCTCGCCTGAAAAGCTTTTAATCTTTGGTTTTCATACTGCCACTGCTTTCTTCAAATTCAAATTTTTTTTTCAAATTTTCAAACAAAAAATTTTCAATAAGAGTAAACTCTGAGAGACTGAACAGGGCACTCAAGGACATCTTCTGACTGATACCTGAACCAAGCAGAAGTAGATTTGGATGTGTACTTTGTGATGACGGTCCTGCAGGAAAGTCCATGGATCATCAGCTTCCTTCTTTGCACCAAAGTCATCACAATTCTTACAAAAGTGGTCTGATACTTCAAAGAATCCACAATGTCCTTCATAAAGTCATGATTTCGCTTCCTGAAACAGTAAAACACCCCTAACAGGGCTGGTCCACCTCAATGTTTGACCAAGGAGATGTGTTCTCCTGTTTATGAGCTTTACCTTTTGTACCAGACATAGGGTCTAAAGGTGCAGTTTGGTCACATAGCTCCATAAAACATTCTTCCAGAACTAACTTATTTTTTTTTAAGACAATTTTGTTCCCACCATACAAACAAACAAACAAAAAAGTGACTTAAAAACAGCTATGTTGAATAGGGATGAATAATTATGACACAGCTGTGTTATTTAAAAAAAAAAAAACACAAAATATGACATTATATATTGACATTATCACTTTTAAAATGCCACTAAACTGTTAATGCAAATTTTATAAAATCCTGGATCTTCAGAAAAGCTTGCATTTGTAAAGTACTGCGGTCTCTGAGGGGTTGAAAATTTTGATTGCAACTTACTATTCTCTTGTTAAGTATGACGCCAGTGAGAACGCTCTCGCGTGTCCAAACGCTCTATCAGATACCATGAGAGAACAACAAAAGGTGCTAATATACACTCACAATGTGATATAATACTAGCAGAAAGTTATAATCCTAACCTTTAACTCCACAACGAAGTCCCAGATAGCCAGACAATGAAAATATAAATAAATAAACATAAAAGTTATTTGTGTTTTGGGACACTGTGAGCACAGAGACTGTAGTGTACACGTAAGTTTGAAAGCCGCTTAGCTTAAATGATTGATATGAATAAACAGTGCTAATAAAGGACTGCTGAGGTAGTATTCTCAAGTGAAGCGAAGTTGAGGCTTGGACCCGAAACAGCGCTTCTTACGCCATCACCTAACAACCGAACATTGATTGCAACACTATATTTTCACCAGCCAAAATGGTTTTAAGTCAGTTATTTCTATCTTCTGCTGTAGTGTCAGTAGGAGATATCAGTTTACATTTCCCAACATCAAGCTGCCTCGGAGACGCTGCCACAGTTCTTCTGGACTGAGTCTGTCTCAGTTTGTTCTGTTTTCTGACTCCTTGTGCAAACAAAACCAATGTTTGGAAATGTGAACTAACATTCCCTACTGACACAATACAGCAGAAGATAGAAATAACTGACTTAACCATTTTTTTAACTGGTGAAAATATAGTGTAATAATAATTTTGGCCACCACTGATAGCAATTTTGAAATGGAGTTACAGTTATATTGTTCTGCCTCAGGCTTTACTTTAACAACCCACTCGTGGAGGACATTTAGATCCTCTAGGTAAAAAAGGTTTGTAAATCAGCCCAAAGATGTTTTGAGGTGGATCTAGTGCTCTGCAGATGTTTCTGTGATGAGTAAACTGAGGGGTTGAGTTAGCTGATAGAAAATATCATTTCCTGACAGAAAATCCGTGGAAGTCATGCAATGCAATGTCCTCACTAAGATAGCCAAACTATCTTAAGATAAGATAACTATTTTGTTGGTTGTATTTTATGCGTTTGCAGGAGGGTTTTATTTTGAAAACCAGCGGACCTGCTGATTTTGTTTTTTTCTTTTATGACCGACTTCAACAACTAAACGTTTCACGTTAACTACCGCCTTCCGTGCTTTTCTTGTTTGGCAAATGCTTCCGTTCAAGCAAAACAAGCAGCACTTTAAACAGCTGCGTTAATGCATTGTCGACGAATTTAAGAAATATAATTTTTAAGGATGCCAGAAAATCGTTTAAGTCAAGTCGTTCTTCCGGTTCGCTTCCGGTTTCCACGTCTCGCGTTTGGCTCGAGCACGTTTGCAGCTGCAGCCATTTCTGCTCAAACTCACACACTTTTATAACTTCTCCAGTCTCAGCAAATGTCCGCACGCTTAACTGATCATTTAGTTACTTAATCGATCAGGTAATGCACGCCTTCGTTTAATTCAGATCGGTGCCAGTGTGGTGATATTCCTGCACTCGTCGCGTGTAACGTTAAATATGTGTTGTTGGAGACGCTGATGATGGAGAGAGATTTACTCAGACAGTCCCTGTCCTATCACGGGGACAATCTGCTGTCACTCTTAAAATGCGAGCAAAGTGAGAACCCGGACTTTAAACATGTGGCTGCTGATCTCTCCAAAACGCTCAGTCAGAGGTAAGACACGATTTGATTTTAGTTACACATGATTATTTGTGTCCCTCAGGTCACGTGCGTGTTGACAGACACCCTTTAAATAGCCAGCAAAACTTATTTGATCAGTTCTTGTATTAGTTACTCCCCTGCATGCGGTTACAGACTGACTTTCTTCTGTGGAGGTATTTAACAGAATGTGTGCGCTGATCTTTTCCGTACCTCAGAAGTATTTAGAGTTTATCTCTTGCTGTTCTCAGTTTATGTCTGAGTGGTAACAGAATATTATGCATGTAACATTTTGATAATGTATTGGCAGTAAGTGAGCGCTTTTGTCATTGGTTTGAAACAGGGATAAAGAAGAGGCAGTCCTGTTCTGGAGCAGTTCATAGCAAGGAAAGCTGATCTTCTGTTTGCAGCGCGTGGAAAACATCTACACCAGCAGATGAGTGGCAGCAGGATCCTGGAGGTGAACTGACCCGTGCATTCTCATGAAATTCACAGTCTTATTTCTGTTACGCGGCAATTATGTCACTTTTTTTGAAGAACGCTGTTTGATGAAAGTGAAGGGTTGAACGCTGGGCTCTTCTTCTAATGCTGCTTGTGTTGTTTCAGAGGCGACGCCGTCATGCCTCGCTGGAGCAGTTCATGGAGGTGTGTTTCGAGGAGAGAGCGTGAGCTCTTCTACAGGGACGGGAGCGGGGAGACATGCTCATCGGAAGAATCAACTCCGTGCAGGACTTCGGCTTATTCGTAACTCTTCTCTGCACTGCTGGAGGACTGGAAAGAGACATTGAGGATCTGGAGATAAAGGTTGGATCAGTTATTTAGTTATTTTTCTCTTTTGTATTCGCTCAGTTGCAGCTCGCAGTCAAATGTGATTCTGAAAATAAATGTTGTCTATTAAAAGGCCCTCTGTCCATTAAGAGAAGTTCCTTCCACTGGAAATCACGCATCCTCTGTCTTATTACCAAATTGGGGATTTGATTCGAGGTATTTGTTTAGCTCTTTAAAAATGAATGTCTATGTATAAATAGTAAAATGATTAGATTTGATAAAGGGTATTTTCTGGCACAGCTGGGGTGAAGGACATTGACCGCTACCAGCGAAGCTGACCTTATCACTGTATTCATCCTCACTGGCTACTCACTTGGATAAAGTTAAGCTGGGAGTCATCAGCAAAGAAGATCTTCCTCTTCATTATATGTACGTAGAGACAAGAAAATGACTATTGACTGGTTTGTCTCAGACTTCCTGTTGTTGATTGTTTCCTCCGCTTCGTCTCAGCCGGGTGAAAAGGTGGTCGCAGACAGCAGCCAGATCGTATGAGAAGCTCTTGGAGAGCTCTCTTGGTTTGTCCAACCCTTTAATTGTGCACTTCCTCCTGGGGAAGCTGGGAATAAGTGATACACAAACTCCTTCACTCATGAGGGGCTTGCAGAGGTACACGCTGTCTGTGGCTTTCATGTCATTGCCAGTTTTCATGGTGGGTTTTTTTTCAGTTAAATTGCATTTATTTATTTTTTTATGTATACACAGTAAACGCTTCAAAGAAGATGATTTTGGAACAGCTATTCCGAAGAAACAGTCAGTGTCCTGGGCCTTGAAATGGTTTGTTTAGCTGATTTTTCCTTATATTCCATTAAATAAGCACAATTTATAATTATTGTTTTATTTAAA
The DNA here is from genome assembly GCA_024542945.1 of allo-octoploid hybrid of Carassius auratus x Cyprinus carpio. Taxonomy (NCBI): domain Eukaryota; kingdom Metazoa; phylum Chordata; class Actinopteri; order Cypriniformes; species allo-octoploid hybrid of Carassius auratus x Cyprinus carpio. Next base: position 17,408,840 of record CM045072.1, read on the forward strand.
ATGCATTCAGATGTTTTTCATTTCTGAATTACATTAGTCCAAATTGACAGGAGGATAAATATTTGAGTGATAAGTTGAATGATTAAGATGTGTGCACTCATGCTTTTAAGCTGCAAGGAAGCTATTTTACATTTTAGAGTAATTCAAATTAAATGTTTCTTGAAAATGCTATGAAGACTACATTTGTTCACATTTTTAAAAGATTGTTCCTTTTCAGTTTTGTGGATGCTCTAATAACCCACTTGATAAATATATTTGCTACATATATACTAAATAACTATCAAACTATCATAAACTACGCTATTATAAGCTACCGTGTTGGAGAAAGTTACTTTTAAAAGTAGTGCATTACAATATTGCATTACACCATAAAAAGTAATGCGTTATGTCACTTTGTCACCTGGGCTGAGCTTGCATACTGCTTTTTTTTTTAAATAACAAATCACTTTCATACCAAAATGAAATGAATAAGACTCCGCTGAAGGAAGTGCCTCTGCCTTTGCACTTTCTCCCAATTTCTCTCAACATGAGGACAGGAGAGAAGTCAGTCAATACATGGGAAAACAAAGAAAGTGACGTTACATATTTGAAAAATTATCTACGATATTTAATCAGAATTTAAAAGTAATCGCTTACTTGAAAAAGTAATCTGATTACGTAAGTTCGTACTTGTAATGCATTACCCCAGCACTGGTGAACTAAGAGTGACCGCATGATTTCTTCATATCATTACAGTGTTAAAGCTGGTGTTGACCATTTCAAATCGGTCGTCATGTAGAAGCGATGAATGAGTACAACAAGGCCTTGGAGATCGACACAAACAATGTGGAGGCTCTTGTGGCACGTGGAGCTCTGTGAGTCACGATAAAAACTTGTTCATATATAGAGTAATATTTGCATGTTTATTGCTCTGGCTTGTTACATAATTACTAAAGCTGTTTAAATTTATTTTGTAGATATGCAACCAAAGGAAGCTTGATGAAAGCTATCGATGACTTTGAACTGGCTTTGGAGAACTGCCCACACACAGGAATGCTAAGAAATACCTCTGCCAGACACTGGTGGAAAGAGGAGGACAGTATGTTATCTAGAATTAGTCTTGCTACTTCTAGTTCTCTGGTGGAAATTAGTTTAATGCTTACATGTGCCAAAAAATAAAGTCCACAAAAGGCCACAAGAAGTTATGCGCTACAGTGATTTTAGCACAATTTAAGCTGCATTTACAATGCAAAGCTTAATGCTCACATCCAATACTTAACTTTTTGTATGTGTGTGTGTGTGGCCTGCCTGTTTAAATACACATGAAGGTATAGTTCACCCAAAATGAAAAATTTACTCACCCTCAGGCCGCTCAAGATGTATGCGATGTATTTTATTGTTTTTTTTTTTAAGAAGATTTTAGCTGAAACCGAGGTCCTGACATTTAAATCAGTGGCTGCCCATATTTGAGGATAAAACAAACAAACAAAAACATCAAGCAGCACAAAATTAATACTGGTGGCTCCTGATGATATAGTGAGGTCTTAAGTGAAAGGATCGGTCTGTGCAAGAAACTGAACTTTAAATACAACATTACTGCCTGTAATACTGAGATGGTCCTCACTGCAGAACACAAGATCCTCCCACACTTACATATCACGTAAACTTACCCCTCTCCACCCCAAAACTTACCTGTTCACACCCATAAACTTACCTCCCCTCTCCTAAACCCATCCGTTCTCACCCTAAAGCTACCTCCTCCACCTCCTAATCCCCACCTCTCATCCTCTAAACCACCAACTTAGTTCATCAATCCTTAACATTACACCATCTCCTACCCTTAACCTCCATCCTCACCACGATCCCTAATCGATTCTCACCTACATCCTACACTCATTCACCTTCTACATCTACACTCGATTCTCCACATCTACTGCATTTCTGACTCTATCACCGTTACATCGTCCTACTCTGACCTTCGCATTACCTACACCGTTCATCCGATACTCCTATCTTAGACACTCCTACCCATCCTCTCAATCCTTCAATCCATCCGTATTCCTAACCTCGATCTCCGATCGCTCTTACCACTGATCCATCGATTCACTGGTAATTCACGATTAATTTGAATCCAGACTCTCACCCATTTAACGACGATTCTACTCTGACTCCATCACCTAGATTTCTACTCATCCTAAGACGATTCTGACCTATCTTCTAATCCCATCATTCACCTTTAACTCCATCGCATTCTCACTCTAGAACACCGTATACTATATCAATGCCTATCATCTACCTAATTCGATTTCTATTAATCTTATAATCTCTTACACTCCGTAATCCATTCTACTCTCTTAATCTACCGATTCCTACCTTAGACTATACATTCCCTAAACCTTCTAAACCATCATTTCACCTATTTAAATGTTATTTGCTAGGCTCTTATTAATCCTACGAATCTCATTGTTGCTACTATTAACTCTAACTTTCATTTGTTTCTACTTGTACAACCTTTTATATCCCAAGATCACCTAACTTCAACTAGTCTAATCCAAGAGTATCTTTTAAAGTTAAGAGGTCACTCTGTAAAATCTCGAGCTCTGAAGATGCCCTCACTGTTCCATCTTGTTGAGAAAGGCTTTTATATGCATTTCAATGTTGTCTTTCAATTGAAGATGCTACTTATAGCTGTTGCTGCCCACATACGATAAGATCCTAAAGTTGCAAAGCACTAAAGTCTCAAACCCAATAAGCATTATCCTTCAAAAAAGCTACAGCACTTGGTCCACACCTCCTAAAACAGCACACTTCTAACATGACCCCACATGTCTACATCTCTGTGTGGGAAGATTTGTATAACGCCCAAATGTTCAGCGAAAGAAAGGAGGACTAACTTTATTGTTGCTGCTCCCACCTTACATATACCTAAACTTAGCACCTATAAATATCCACTATTAATGCTTTAGCAGCTACCAAAACCATACCAGCCACTTGGCAGTGTCATAACAACAGCAACACCTGTGTAATGCATGAACCTTCAAGAATATCAATATAGATATTGTAGATCGGAAGAGTCATTAATGTCAAATTCAGCTCTTGTGCAGAGGTGAATAGGCTGTTTCAATACCTTTGTGGGTTTTTTACTGCTGGATGTCCATTTTATAATAATTTGTTATGCCTTTAACTCTTCCAAATGAGTTTTGATGGTTCTCTGATTTATTTTTATTTTTTCTGCCTAGACTTGAAGAGGAAGAAAAGTTGGTGACCGCTGAGGGTCTCTACAAAAGAGCCACCGGTTAGATGACACGCTTTCAAGAGGCTGCAGAAGCCTTGGCAAACTTCAGTTACGATCCAGGTGAGCTGGATAAACCTGCCTGTCATGAACGCATGGTTGGCTGCTACTGCAAATTTAGTCAGAATAGTAGCCTCAGTGTTTTGGGTACACAGATATGTCAAGTTTTAAAGGAACAGTTCACCCCAAAATGAAAATTTTCTGAGACCTTACTGCCTCAGGCTGTCCAAGATGAGTTTGTTTCTTCATCAGATTTGGAGAAATGAGCATCACATCACTTGCTCATCAATGGATCCTCTGCAGTGAATGGGTGCGCAGAATGAGAGTCCAAACAGCTGATTAATACCTCACAATAATCCACCAGTAATCCACAGCACTCCAGTACATCAGTTAATGTCTCGTGAAAGACAAAAGCTGTGTGTTTGTAAGAATCAAGTACTCCATCCATAATATTGCTTTCTCCAGTGAAAAGATCTGGTCTGAATCAGGAGAGAAATCTGCACAGATCAAGCAACGCTTACAAGCCAAAACAGCTCTAAACAAATATGTGGGTGGACTTTGATGAGAGATGAGATTTTCACTGGAGGAAGCTTTATTATGGACTTGTATTTTGGTTATCAGTTTAAAGTTTAAATGTCTTAATAAAGGACTTGATTCCTACAAACACACAGCTTTTGTCTTTAGAAGACATTATTGATGGACTGGAGTGCTGTGGATTATTGTGATGTTTTTATCAGCTGTTTGGACTCTCATTCTGACGGCACCCATTCACTGCAGAGCATCCGTTGGTGAACAAGTGATATAATGCTACATTTCCCAAATCTGATGAAGAAACAAACTCATCTACATCTCGGATGACCTGAGGGTGAGTAAATATTCAGCAGTTTCATTTTTGGTACACTGTTCATAAGTAAAGTATGCAGTTTTAACTCTCAAAAAGTTGTTTTAACTGACAGTTATTGGAGTACTGATGAAGTATTTTGTTATTTATGTGTCTATCTGATCTTGGACCTGTGAAACCTGATTGATGGGACCTTTAACCCTCATTGCACTGGGTTGACATAAATGCCCCATGTGGAAATAAAACCCTCCGCCTTTGGTTTGTATTCTGTTCCTGGAATCACGGTAATTGCATCTAACAATCATTGCTAAATATAACATGTTTTCTTACATTTTTCCATTGCTTAACATGCCTGGGGTGTGAAACGGCACTTGTGCAGAATTGCTCATGCTGGATGCCTGCACGATGCATGCTTGATTAATTTCTTGAAAACTATTCAAATTTTACCCTGTCAATGAACTGCTTTAAAGAAATCGCAAACTGAAAGAACAGGAAGCTGCCAAAGAGCAGGAAAAAGCTAAGACTGTGGAGACAAGTGCAGAGAAATTAGGTGAAGATCCTAAAAGAAGAGAGAAGGTAACGTCAACCGCACAGATTTATTCACATGTTTTTATTCCTGTTAAGCACATATTTGGTCCCATACACACTGCAGCTAAATACAGTTGTACACAGTTCTTTAATTTACAGAAATCAGGTAGTAAAGGCCTGTTCACACCAAGCATTAAAACTATACTATTTAAAAGAGCTTGAGCATTTAAAACGGCAGACTACAGTTAACAACATTTAAGATAGGGCTGGGCAATATAATGAATATTCACAATGTGTTCGCTATGATTATTCTGGTGACATGAAGTTAAAGGATGGATCCCCAAAATGGAAATGTACTCACTCGAAGTTGTGTCAAACCGGTTTCATTTGCTGGTCACAAAAGAAGATATTTAGAAGTCGACGGAAGCCATTGACTTAGTATTATTTTTTCATACTATAAACTAGCGTCAACTGTTTGGTTTGGAACAACTTCAGCGTGAGTAAATAATGACAGAAGTTACATTTTGGGTGAACTATCCCTTTAAGCAGTATTGTAAATACCATGATGGCTTTAATGCACTTTATTTGTATTTGTATTTTTAAAATGCACTATTATTGGCTGTTATATTAAAAGGCTCTTTTCATTTATCAACTGGGAATACAGCACTCTAAATAGCATAAAGAGTGTAATTACCCAAATTTAGTGAAACATTATTTTGGGTTTTAAGTTGCCAGTCACCGCCAGCATTTCTGATCATTTTCACAAAATTTCCTTGGCCCCAGAATATTTTGTTGTATAAATCTGAGCAACACTTGAATATGGGTAAGTTTCATAAAAAAAAAAAAAAAAATGTATATATATAAGAAATATATAAGAAATATAGCCTCCTCCTATATAGAAGTGAAAACATGGAAAGCGGAAAGTGTTGATCTATATTGCCTAGCCCTGATTTATAAAATCAGTCACACAACGTTGCATTGTGTATGTGACCATTGAAATCTAGAGCATTTCTTCCATCAAAACAAGGTAAGAACTCTTCTATTTTACTGTTTTAATCTTGCCCCATTTTCTGATGGGTGCTCACAGTGCCCTGCTCGTTCAGCGTGATGTTTGCTTCCATTTAGAATGAAGAAGAAAAGGAAGCGGTCGACCTCTTCCTCGCCTCTTCATCCTCAGATACGCTCCTCCACTACAAGCTGATGACTCTTCTTCAACGAGTGCAAAAAATCGAAGAAACGGAAACACAACGCCGGCTCATCTCACGGCAGTAAGAAACACAAGAGGAGAGTGTCGCCTTGTAGCGATAAAGTGGTGGAAGATGACAAAGAGTGGTTTCCGCTCCTGCTAACACCTCTGCTTCCTACATCAACCAGAAACAATCCATAAGCAAACTCATCAGCTAGAGGAGAACCGTCCTGGGGCAAGAGCCGACACGAAGACGGAGAGGTAGGTTAGATGATGCTATCGACAGAAGCCTGGAGAGCGCAAATATGGAGCCCAGCCTGAAGCGCCTGACTGGGACGCCTGAAGTGAACGCCAAGTTACAGATCGACACAGAAACCGGAGGGATTCTTCCTCCTCAACCAGTCTGAATATTCCCACAAATCTGATCGACACTCCAAGGAGTTTTCCTTGCAAGGCAGAAAACGTAGTGAATCGAACGAGGCGGAATGAAAAGATGGATAGAGCGGAGAGAAATAGTCGAGATCAAGATGACGCGGGAAGTCTTCAGGTGTAGCCCTAAAAAGATGTCCCTTCCAACTTGTTTGACATTTTCAGTCAAATGCTGAATTTGAGAAGGAAAAAAGCTGAAAAAGTGAAAGAGTTGCTCTTCGGGCTGTCAAGAGTTACACTAGTAGTGCTTTCATTACTAGAAGTAGCAGGTTTAACCCTCAAGTATAGTGATTACAATATATATGATAGTTAATGATACCTTGATCAGAACTGTTTATTTTCATAATTTGAGGTTAGATTTGTTTGTGGGGGTTGGGAGAGAACCTGCCTTTAAAACTGCCAAGCAAAGCCAAAACTTGTGAGGTGGATGATGCCTCAGTATTATAATTTGCATTCAGTATAATGTCAGTGTTCAAATAAATGAATGTAATGCTCATGGTTTGCTCTTTGTCTGTTGAAACACTGTATATTAAAGGTATAAATGGTTTACTACTGGATGCAAAGTGGTCTTCCAGCAGGGTTTCAGGAAGCCAAATCAACTAATAGCCACATTCAAGGTTTAGGACTTTACACACTAAAATGTAACAAAGACTTTCAAGCTTAACAATTTAAGGTTCCGTTTAATGCTCTTTTGATATTATAATGAATTATTAAAATTTGAGAATGCAACACACAATTGGATTTATTAAAATCCATGCTTGTGTGTTTGTGTATGTGTTTTCCAAAAGCACTGAGATTGGAAATGGACAAAATCTGTAAAGTGATGACCAATTTAAACAATATTCAATAGACGATATGTTTGGTTTCGAAAACGTAAAACATCTGAAAATATAGATAGGAAATAAGATAGAGCATTTAAAGGAAGTACTATGAATATTCATATATTTGATATATTTATTGGATTATTGTTTTAAGTTGATATTACTACTGTACATATGAAATATTAATTGAAAATGACATTTTTGGTTTTGTTTGTTTTTCAAATTCAGTGTGCAGTCCATCAGAGGGCAGTATAACACTGGGCTTCCTCTGTAATGAACTTTTGATGTCCTTTTGCCTCATAATATAATAATTCAGCCTTACATTAGCTGAAACGCAGTCCATTAATGCAACACATGCAGGTCATTTTCAATGAAGCGAGAAACAATGAAAGAAAAAGATTATTAAGAAAGTTTGGTTTTATTCATTAACTACAGGAACTGCTTAATTGAAGAACAGGGTCGGACTGGTCAGTAAGGACCCCGAAAATATGATGATCCCTTGTAAGGAACCTCCTTGTTTGCAACTTAAAGAAACTGACTAATATTTTAATATTAAATATAATAATATTGGGTACTATTAAAGAATAAGTGTGAACAATGTTTTGTTTTGAGCGTATAATTGCATGATGACTGCAATTAAATTAAAGTGTATTATAGTTTAAACATATTAAATGCAGCTAGCAGCACTGTATATAATATAATCTGGAATCAGATTTCAAAATAAAATACTTGTAATTAGATTCAATTACATTTTAAAATCAGACTACATTTACTTTTTTTTTTTTTGATTGATTACGTGATTACATATTATTCACACAAGTCTTTGTCTTTAAACACATTAAAATGCACAAATTCACATTATTTCTTATTTACATGTAAAGCAGGAATTCCAAACTTTTTGTCAGCCGAACCTCTTTCATCTAATATATTTACTTGAAGTACTCCTGAGATTTTCAGGGAAAAAGTTAACACATTTGCATGTTCATGGCTCTCTGATGTTGGTTAATGGTCACATGACTTGCAGACAAACAAATAAAATATTTCATCTTTTTCTTTAGTAAATGTTTTGTTTTGATTGTTATTTTAAAATGATTTAGTTTAATTTTACATTATGATTTAATTAATTGTTAGATTTTCATTAAACTCACAAACCCCTGCAGTTGCTTTATGAACCCCAGTTTAGGAAACCTTTATGTTTAATGCACTTCATGTTGTCTGTAACAACAAATTGAATATATTTTCATTCTAACTGTATTTTATATCAATATGTTACAAGATATGGTACTCTATTCAAATTAATGTGATAAATGAGTTAGGTCAAAAGTAATCTAAAAGTAGTGTGATTACCTGAAATGTGTAATGTAATGGATTACGTTAATCACTACAATTTTGTCATGTAATTTAGAATCAGTAATGGACTACAATTTGTAAGTGATCTACCAATGCTCTGGCACTTAGCTGGACTTTAGAGTGCTTTTTACCCACTTTAGTATATCTTTGTATGTAATTTAATAATTTTGTTTTCTTTGAAATATGGTTAAAGTGTACTGACAAGCAAACATAAGTTTGTAGGACCACTCTAATTATTATTATTTTCAATTATACACAATATATAATGAATACAAGCACATATATACCTATACAGCAGAAGATATGTGGCACTGAAGGTCCACTAGTCCTTGAGTAAGTCGTAATAATGGCTGTGGGCTTAGGGACAGACATGACTGCGTTTGATGAAATGGCAGATTTTCCACCCAGGAATTACCCATCATCCCTCTGTGCCACTCAGTGATGGAAAACTGGACAGGCCCTTTCAGAGGAGAAATGTGGTTTGTATGAAGCTATTCTCTGAAGGGATAATCAGACTGAGGAACATGCTGACTATGAAGAGGCTTTCAATTCAAGCGAAACAGGAAAAATACATCTTCTGGTTGAACTAAAGGAAGTACCTATTGAGTTCTTGGAGCATGACCTCATAAAGTCATGACTACATAAAATTTAAAAACTGAAAAATATTTTTACACTGTATATATTCAATCTTTGATTAATTACTTTTCAGTTTGGTCAAATAGTTTTCATAGTTTAAGATAATAATACACACACACACACACACACACACACAACACAAGCCATTTACCATTCAATAACCATTTGAAAAGTAGCAACAATTAACAATGAAGTTGTGGTTACAAAAAGTCTTCATATAACAAAATTATATGAAAAAAATTGTTGAAATCTGTTTACCGACTGTTTTATCGAACTCTGCACATTCTTTTAACAATGTCAGGTTCATTCACGTTAGTCTGGCTGTTTTTAATCAGATAAAAAAATGAGAGAATCACATTCACAGGACGCCTATAGCCTACTTTTGCTCAAATGTTTTTCTTATCAGCAAAACACTATTTTACTCTGCACTTTCAAAGTACGCTTCAGACATTTTAGTTTAAACTATGCAACAAAACATCCAATCAAACGTAAGAAAAATTACAGTAAGCAAATCCACTTGCAACAAATCACTATTCAAACGAGGATATTGTGCCGTCACGGTGCCGTGGTCTCCAGGCTTGTTGTTGTGGCAGTAACCGATGATGCAACATGATTAGTGCCAATATGCTTTTCTGAGAGTTGACATTTGGTACTGCGCCTTAGAAAAGCCTGTGAAAAGGCTGTGAATTGCATTACACTCGTACTCTAGAAAAGATTTGGGTTAATTTGGCAAACACAGAGTCTCTGAGTCTACAACAGCACTATAGAAATACTCAGACATCGGATGGAAATTTCAAGAGAGCAGAATTTCTGAGACAGGATGGAGAAAAAGTGCTGACTCGGTTGCTGGGACCGCCTTGGCTAAATCCAGTGAAGAGATATGAACACTTTCTAATTTGCTTCCCCTATTTTAATAATAGATGTGCATAAGTAATTTATGTAAGGCCAGCCGCACTGGGCATGGGAAAATTAAACTCATTTTATCATAAAGCAGGTGGATTTCTATTTATCATTAGCATGCATACAATTTTCACAATGTTATTCCTTATACTGATGGAATGTAACCAAATAATGTAGGAAGGTTTTTGGGGGGCTTGTGCACAAGTGAAATTCAAAGATAAAAGTACCAGGCACTTGCAATTTTCTGCCAACCCAACCTAATTCTGAAAGCTTCTTATTACAGCACAGATTCATTTGCTTCGAGTTAAAGCGACATTAGGATTCACATCTGATGAAATGCAGGCGTCCTTTGTATCATTAGTTGCACTCCGCCTCCAAAAGACATGCAAATTTGAACCTCGCCAGCAAAAACATTCCTATTACATTATGCATTATCTCATCTGTGTCAACATTGAAACTGTGCCATCTAAAACTTGTTTTTAAATCAAATGCGATGTTTCGTCCTGTTGAGGTTGTACGGGAACATGTGTGGGATGGGGAAAAGCGCTAATTCAGAATATATATATGAACCCAGGACATAAGCAGATTATGGGCATTTAGAATGGTTTGTTATCATAATATTCTGTGCAGCATATTGCAAACTTGTGTTGGCCAGTTTGAAACATGCTGTTGAAGATCATAGTTAATTCTGCTGATTTATGGTAATTCTGTAGGCTATCAAACATGGCATCAGAAACACTAACAAGCTTAGCATAAGCTCCTGCTGAAACCTTATGAGGTTTGAATTCCTGGAACGACTACGGACGGTGGCAAAAATCTCACTTCAGCAGAAATAGGCTGATTCCGCTCTAAAAATTAGTGCTACTGCATATATTTTTGCAAGGAAAGGTAGTCTGGGCCTTGCTGGAAAACTGCCATGTGTATATATTTGGGAAAGTCAACTCTTTACCACAGTAATCATTACTGCTCTGAATTTTGCATGAGTTAGTACATTTTTATTCCATACAAATAGCAAATGAATCAATTAAATCAATATAGATTATGTTATCAATATTTATTGTTAGTAAGTTAGAAAGTAGTATTTTTTTATGTATTAGGTGCTTATCTGATACCCCCTTCCCTTCATGGCACAGATTCAACAAGGTGTTGGAAACATTCCTCAGAGATTTTGGTCCATTTGGCTGCTCTATTGGATTGAGATCTTGTGACTGTGGAGGCCATCTGAATAAAGTGAACTCATTGTCATGTTCAAGAAACCATTCTGAGATGATTTGAGCTTTGTGACATGGTGCATTATCCTGCTGGAAGTAGCCATCAGAAGATGGGCACACTCTAGTCATAAAGGGATGGACATGGTCAGCAACAATACTCAGGTAGGCTGTGGCATTTAAATGATGCTCAATTGGTACTAAGGGGCCCAAAGGGTGCCAAGAAAATATCCCCACACCATTACACCACCACCAGCAGCCTGAACTGTTGAGACAAGGCAGGATGGATCCATGCTTTCATGTTCTTTATCCCAAATTCTGACCCTACCATCTGAATGTCGCAGCAGAAATTGAGACTCATCATACCAGGCAACATTTTTCCAATATTCTATTGTCCAATTTTGGTGAGCCTTGCAATCGTAGCCTCCGCTTCCTGTTCTTAGCTGACAGGAGCAGCACCCGTGTGGTCTTTTGCTGCTGTAAACCATCTGCTTCAGGGCTCGCGTGTTGTCGCTTCAGAGATGGTATTCTGCATACCTTGGTTGTAACGAGTGCTTATTTGAGTATTTGAGTGGTATATTTACTGTTGCCTTTCTATCATCTCTAACCAGTCTGCCCATCTCCTCTGACCTCTGACATCAACAAGGCATTTTTGTCCACACAACTGCCACTCACTGGATATTTTCTCTTTTCAGACCATTCTCTGTAAACCCTAGAGATGGTTGTCGGTGAAAATCCCAGTAGATCAGCAGTTTTGAAATACCCACAACCATTCCACGCTCAGAGTCACTTAAATCCCCTTTCTTCCCGGTTTGAACTTCAGCAAGTCGCTTCACCACATCTAGATGCCTAAATGCATTGAGTTGCTGCCATGTGATTGGCTGATTAGCCATTTGTGTTACCAAGCAATTGAATAGGTGTACCTAATAAAATGGCGGTAAGTGTATTTGATTGCATAGCAAAGCCTTAAAACCAACCTGGGGTGCTTTCCCAAAAGCATCGTTAGCCAACTATGGTCGCAACTTCCGTTGTTACCAACAATAGTTCAGCAATTGAGGTTCCCGGAACCATAGTTCAAATGAACATTCGCAAACAGCATTGCAAACTTACGTTGGTTGGAACTACAGCTCTTGAGCTGTGGTTAGAAGCATAGTTTCTTGTTAGCAAGGGATATGGGTTTAAATAAATATGGTCTTGGGCACAATAAGCAAGCCAACATGCAGTACAATCTATACATTCCATTATATCTGAATATAAATGCATTTTTAATCTATGTATTTTTGCACATCCTCTAAAGGCCGCGATTTTTTGAAGAGTCGCATGTGCACTAAATACCTAAAGAACCCTGGGTATGACATAAGAGGTAACTTCGCGATGAATCATACATCAAATAAAACAAAATGACAGGGAACAAAAAATAGTAAATTAGTCATCAGGTGCCATGTTCCAATATAGCAGCATCCTAGAGATGTCTGATGGGTTAAATAGCAGAAGTTATTCCTCCACCACATCGTGTGGCGTCATTAACAGTGGCCCTATGTTGTTGAACTAATGTGTCAAGCGGCGGAGAAGCTCAAATGAAACTAGTTTGTTTCAACAACATTGCATCATACTATGGTGGTTAATCGGTGAGTTCGTCGTTGTACAGCAAAGCGCACCCTGAACACCACAGCAAGCATCTACTAATGCTCTAGTAACCAGTAAGAACACCACAACAATTCAATTATCAGCATCCTAGCACCCGCTTAGCATTTGGTAAACTAAGCAAAAGCCATAGAAATCATCCATCATACCTTCCAACTGCAAAGCAAAGGTCCTAGCAACCACTGTGGACACCATAGCAACTGCATGAAAAAGCACACACACCACACCACACATACACAAAAGCCTGGATGCTATAACAACCTCTTGGCAAGACCCTAGCAACCATCTACTAATGCCCTAGAAGCCACTAAAAACACAATAAAACCACTTATCAACACTCTGTGAAGCCACTTAGCGATGCCAGGAACAACCTAATCTCACGGTTTAGCACTGCATTGCGGCAAGCTAACATACCACACGGAACATCTCGGTAACCACTCAGCAACCAGGAGGAGCCACCCATCGTACCTTCCACTCTGGACACCACAGGAACCATCTACTAATGTTCTTTGCACCACTAAGGACATCTAAAGACTACTTATCGAACATCCTGGACCGTTTAGGCAATGTTGCAATAACTATCGCAGTCAGAGCACCGCGTGAAAGAGCCCTGGAAAATGCCATAACAACTCTTAGCAAGCACCTTAGCACCACGTAAAATGCTTTGCTAATGAAGCAGCAGCGGTGGACGATCCCACATTATGCTCACCCTGGACACACGCAACCATCTGGTAATGATGCCGCTATGTGACTGCAGGACTCTTTAACAACCACGCATTAGCCATGTAAGCAAGCCTAACAACACCCAGGAACAAGCAAGACCACACAGGACAACATAACCACTCGGTGGAACAAAGCGTCCACCCGTTATGCGGCTTTCGTTATGCCTGAAACGCCTAGCACGGCTTCTGCTGATGCCACTAGCGAGCCACTAAGGAACGCTGTATCGACCATCCGTTACGCAGCCACGGCAGCCTGGTGACCACTCTGGATACCAGTAAAGACCGCCAGCAACGATCCTGCGATCATGCGCAACGCAGCAGTGACAAATCTGCTGAATGCTCTAGCGACCACCAGGAACTCTAAACTCTAGCTCTTATGGACACTGGAACAAGCCATCAGCACATTGCGGCTGCGTGACAAGGAGCACTAACAACCCAGGACGCCATAACAAGCAGCAACGCCCTGGCAGACCACACAGGAACACATTGAGTAACCACATAGCAGTGAGCGCGGGCGTAGCAAAGCCAAACACCCTGGACACCACAGCGACCATCTACTATTATCTAATATATGCTGATGCCCTCAGCAACCACTTATCAACACTGGAGAAACAACCCACACACCTTATCAACATAGCAAAGCCTAACAATCACTCAGAACACCATAACAACTTAGCAACACCCTAGCAACCACACAGAACACGTAATAACTACTCAACAACACTTGAGCATAGCAGAGGCATGGCAACCACCTTATAACAACCACTTATTAACATTAGAACAACGATCGCGATACCTTAGCAACTGCATAGCATTGACTAACAACCACCCTGAACACCATAACAACATAGTTACACCCTATCAACCACACAAAACCTCTTAGTAACCACTTAGCAATACTTGAGCATAGCAAAAGCAAAGCAACCACCCTGAACACCATAGCAACCATCTACTGATGCCCTAGCAACCCCTTATCAATGCTTGAAAACCACTCCACACCTTATCAACTGAATAGCAAAGCCTAACAACCACCCCTAACACCCTAACAACTTAGAGAACACCCTAGCAACCATGCAGAACACTTTCAGCAATACTTTAGCACAGCTTTAGCCTAGCAACAACTCTGAATACCATAACAACCATCTACTAATATCCTAGAAACCACTAAGAAGTCTATAACAACCACTTATCAATGCTAGAACAGCCACCTACACACACTTAGAAACCACTTAGCAAAGCCTAACAACCACCCGGAACACCCTAACAACTTAGCAACACCTAGCAACCACATCGGAGCACCTAAGTATTACTCAGCAACTGTTGAGTATAACAAAGTCCTAGCAACCACCCTGAAACCATAATAACCACTTAGCAACACCCTAGAAATCACGCAGGGACACCTTAGTCATCACTCAAAAATACTTGAGCATAACAACACCCTAGCAACCACACAGAACACCTTAGTAACCACTAAGCAATGCCTGAGCATAGCAAAGGCCTAGCCACCACTCTGCACCATAGCAACAGTCTACTAATGCCCTAGCAACCACCCACAACACCTTATTAACTAATATCAGTCCCCTAGCAACCACCAAGTACATCATAACAAGCACTTATCATGTTACTAAATACAAACTCACAGGCTGATGAAGACTCCCTGAAAATGGGACTCAGAAATCGTTTTTTAGACATGCGCAGCATGCGGTCTGGTTCCAAACATCAATTCACAACCTCTAAACCTTCCATCCTCATTTTCCGGTGTAATAATTTAATAGGGATGGAACAGTCACTTGTAGCAGGTTACTTGGAAATTTCATTATTATAAACTCTCTGTATTATCGAAATTATACATTTGGAGCGTATAGTGGTTGACAAGAATGAGGGGAAAGATGAGGAAAGTCTCATCTCATTAAAAGAGATGAAATAGTGGAATTAGCTTCAATCTAATTACAAGCCACACTATCTAATGTAAAAACATGCCTGTTTTTTACTCTCATTCATTTGGACTAGTAATTAGTTTTGGCCTATAAAATGCCACCCTTTAATCATCCAAGGCAGATGTGATTTGCAGTGCAATTTAATCTTGCTTTAATGAAGAACTAATGGATGCATTGAAATTACATTTTTTTCCCTGTACAGGAGGAAAAAATCTATTTCCTGTTTTGAAAAGATCAAGAGTATCTTTGATAATAGTCGGAGAGGGCTGGAGAGCTCCACTGCATCGGCCAACAAGCTCTTTTACTCGACTCACCATTCAATAGATAGGAGGCCACAATTAGCAACAAAGCAGCGAAAATGCATCCGTAGCAGCAGAATCACTCGCTCGAAGCCTTGTTAGTGGCAGGGCTAAAGTGTCATGGAAGAACAATGGGCGTGATAAATTACCCTTCTCCAAAAAAAAAGATGTACGGCTAATTTTCAATTATAGCTTAAAAAGCAACACAGATTGAAGAGAAATTGTACATGCGCCGCTCCGTGTCAGGCTCTTCGGTTTTGTCTGATTATGAGAAAATAATTATAATTTTAATTCAGGAAGATTTTAGAAGAGTTATGGCACTATATGAGTCTAGCTCAAAACACTGATGTTTACAAACTGTAGGGCACCATACCAGAGTGTTACAGAATGGAAATCTGAGTTTATTTAATAATGATAGGACATTTTTTTTATTTGTATTAAACAGTTCTCAACTTGATGAACCCTTTAATGTGCACTTGTGATGTACTTCAAATCTTAAAATTATATATATATATATATATATATATATATATATATATATATATATATATATATATATATATATATATATGTGCTTAAGTATATTAAGTGCACTCAAAGGAAAATTGTTACTTTAAAGTACACTTTAAATCATTGTTTTAATTATATTTATGGTGCTTTAAAGAAGTACACTTATTTTGATGTGTTGACTAACACTTGAAGTAATTGATTATAATTTTAAATCTAGTGTTATTTGATATTATATTTAAAGTTAATATATTTTAAATGTACTAAATTGCAACTTCATCAGTAACAAATAGTAATTACAATACATGACGTACAACTTAAATAGAAATTACATTACAGTATTTCAAAAATTACATACAGTATATTGAAATTATTTTTACCATAAATGCCTGTCGGTACATTCAGCAGTACACTTTTTATCCATATTTCCAAGACAATATAACCAATATAACCAAGGCTATAGAAATAATTATAAATAATTTTATACAAAGATGTACTCAAGTCCTACTTAAGTGAGCCTTTAAAGTTGCATTTTATATAAATTGAAACTATATAACATTTGTATTTAATTGCAATAATCAAGTATATTATTACTTTAAGGTCTCATTTGTTAATGTATTAACATGAACTATTAGAAATATCTTTGTACAACATTTATTAACCTTTGTTGATGTTAGTTAGTTAAAAAATCATGTTCATGTTCACTGTGGATTACTATTATTAATATTAACAGACAACATTTGATCTTAAAAATGTAGTAAATGTTAAAAATTAACATTATCTAATATTTATGAATGCTTATTCATTCTTAGTTCATGTTAACTAATGTAGTTAACTAATGTTAATAAATGAAACCTTCTTGTAAAGTGTTAGCATTTCTGTCAAGTGTACTTCTTTTTCACATGGAAAAACTATTAGATAAAGTAATATATAGCAAAAGTATGACTTTTGTTAGCATCCGAGACAGTCAGCATTCTGACTCAAATATTAAAGATGGATTTCATCATATAAATGCATTAAAAACATTGAAACTAAGGAAGGGGCTTTGTCCAAATGAGCCCTCGAGTATCTCAGTGATGCGCGTGTTTCCTAAAAATGAGAAGAAGACGAAATCCTAATAGAAGTTGGGCTTAACTCCAGAAACAGCCCGCTGTATATCTGATTACTGGGGCCAGTAATTTCTTTTTTAAATAAGGGAAAATTGGATAGAATGAATGAAATTTCCTGTCAGTAGTGCAATGATGGTACCTCTGGAGATTATGTATTTTTATAATCATTCATCAGCGGTGAGAGTGCTCGGCTTAGCATAATGGAATTCGTAAACTGGTTTAAGTCTGAACACGGCTATACTATCAGTCAGACCATAAACGCTTATATGGCGGAGCTGGTGAAGCAGCGCACACACTGTGGGTTATTTTGCCTGCAGATTTGACACATGTGGGGTGAGGGTGATTGGGAACCCTGCCCCAAATATTTATTCCCAGAAAAACATGAAGCTCATGATGAATAACATTTGCTGAAGAAATTTGCCTGAGCTTTGGGCTCCCAAACATGTTAATGCATGTAAATGCTTAATGCATATCAAATATGAATATCAATCTATAGTGGATGAGTGTTGTGTAAATAAAACATGTGGGTAACTTTAGTTAGATTTGCCTATTCAAGTTTTTGAACGGACTACATTTTAGTCATTTTATTAATAATAAATTATATGTTACCATGTTATATTAATAACTATGCTTTATATTATTTTTATATTTATAATAATTATTAAATAGAATTTCTATTAAATATATAGTATATAAAACAAACATTAATTTAAATGTAGGTAGACTACATATTATTAAACAACTAATATAGTATTATATTAAGAGGCCATTGTTTTGCTCGAAAAAGTTTTATTTATTTTTAATCAAATATTAGTAGCTGAAATCAGCGTAGAGTATGAGAATATCTAAATAAAATTATTGGTATTTCACCACTAGATGTCAGTATCAGATTTGTCCCATTTATTCAACTTCTTGCACTTTATTTGTGATCTCATTCTGTTAGTGAAAGACAGTTATTTTATGTTATTTTTTTTTTTTAACAAACAAGTCAACATGGTTTGCAATTTTTATTGCTTTTATGGTGAATTTGTCATAGCATGGTTTTGTTCCAGCCACAATATAAAATACATCAATTAAAGAAATAATAAAGCAAGGTAAAAGTAGAAAGAAGGGATAGTGTTTGTAATTTTTATGTAATAATGTGCCATTCAAAGTTATATTTAATAACTTTAAATGTGTCATATTCAGAAAACTGAATATCTGTTAGAAAAATTTGGTTGATTTGGTTACTGTTATTCTCTTTATTATATAACTTGATCATTAAAATGCCAATATTAAGAAAATCTTAAGCGATTTTGTAAATATGTAATGTATGATGTAAATGTGTGGAAAAGTGTGTATAATAGATGATTAATTAGTAATAAGTAAAGTTCACATGCATCATAGTAAATGTAATGATACAGTTATGGGAATATATTTAAAGTAGCCCATGAGAAAAAAATATTTGTCTAAAAGCAATAAATGATATTAAATGTACCAAGTATCAAAGCTATAAGTGAATGACATAAATAATGGCAGCTAATTATACAGTAGCCATGGCAACAAGGATGATTGGACGGGTGCTGGAGTCTATGTTAGGATATCCAGAATATCTCTCAACTGATTCAGTAAGTGAATAAAATATGGTAGCATGCCTCTGCCTCATATTTATATGTAAGTCCATATATATTCCCAGTTTGCACTGCAGCGCTGGATTTATAATTAGGGGTGCTTGATAAGGTAAGCAACACTATTACTACTGCAGACAGCTGAGATTAGTGATCTGAACAAATGCTTGACCATAAGTGTTAAACTCCAATATGTGACTCATCACATGAATGCAACCACATAAACTAAAACACGAGACACCTTAACACATGTTTAGTATGCCATAGCAACCACCCAGAACACCATGGAAACGCTAAACAATGCACTAAAACAGGAGAACACCTAGGCTAATTCTTTCCTATTGTTTCATTGTTATACTGTCAGTAATTTTTCTTTATGCATGCACCACATATAAAATTTGTTTATAAGTGCAATATGTTTTAAAGAAAAGTGAGTGTTAATTTAGCTGTTTCAGATTAAATTATTTTTCAAGTGTTATCAGATATTTTCTAGTCACTGATTAACATGTCTTAAAATTGTGGATTATATGTTGTAAGTAACACGCTATCTGGCTAAATATTACAAATAAGGTTTTCTAAGGTTCAAAGAAAATTACTAACTTTTTCATAATGTATAATGATTAAGCTGTTTATATATATATATATATATATATATATATATATATAAAAACACACACACACACACACACACACACACACACACACACACACACACACACACAACACAAAAAACACAGGCTAAAGTTTAAGTGTATTTTGTTTGGATTCCCATAACTCTGTTGTCTTGGATTCAGATTTTGCGATTCACAAAACAAATCAAATGAACCTGTTTGAAACAATTCCAAAATGTAGTGAAAGTAAAAGTGAAAGTCAACAGAACCATTTGAGTTAAGTAAAAAAAAAAATAATAATAAATAAATAAATACACAAAACAAAAACTACTGTTATACTAGTATAGGTTTGTTAATACTTCTTTACTATACATCATCTCCGCTAAAGTACTGTATGTAGTATGAAGGAGTTCCTCAGGGTTCACTGCTGAGCCCTGTACAGTTCTAGAACTTT
This sequence comes from allo-octoploid hybrid of Carassius auratus x Cyprinus carpio, assembly GCA_024542945.1. NCBI lineage: Eukaryota > Metazoa > Chordata > Actinopteri > Cypriniformes > allo-octoploid hybrid of Carassius auratus x Cyprinus carpio. The sequence goes on from CM045072.1 coordinate 17,428,900, forward strand.
ACCCAGCATCCTCTTCGCGCTCAACATGGAGGAACTGACGGTGGAGGTCCGTGGCTCCAATGGAGCTTATTATAAGGTAAACGCTTTATTTTACTCCATTCTCGTTTTACCGTACACACAAACTCGTCTCTTAATACAGCGAGGATAATAAAACCTTGAAGGAAACATTGGAAATCGAGCTACATCGTGTAACGTTACTTTCGACGCATATAAACAGTACTGGACTCAGTGGCTGTTAGCCGTTAGCCGGTTAGCAGCTGCGCGAGAATGATATTTAAATAAGAAAAACATTACATCAGAATAATGCTAAGGTTTATTTAACCTCGACTTCAAATACAGAAGTGCTTTGAATTAGGAGAAACTCAGTTTCAAGGTTAGACCAACCGACTTTTGGTTTCAGTTTGTTTATCTGCTAAGTGTTGTTGAATATTATTCAGGAGGCGTCCGGTTATGTCGATTTATAAGAAGAAGAAGAAGAAGAAAAAAAAGTGCTTAGATAAAAGATAATACTACTTAAACACTAATATAAGAATTAGTAATGGGGCATTGTTGTTCATTTCAAACATGCTCTCGGTCATATTCGTATGTTTACTATCATTATAGTGACGCACATAATAGTCTATTAACCATTTATAATGAAAATAAGCTGTTCAGCTGAACAAATGAGATAGATGTGTGGGTTCAGCTGAGCTAAAAGACGCCAGGAAGCCCATATTCATAATTTAAGGTGTGGTCAGAAATGATCAGATCATATGCAGTGTGTATGTAGTTTGGTTTCGTGTAGTTTTCTCTGTATACACCATTCGTGCGTCTACAGCTTTCTACTTCAGAGTAGACTGTATATGAATAAACACAAGCGCCAGCTGGAAAGTCTGATTGAAGTTATTATCCGTGTCCATCTCATCCTTCAGTTATCCAGGCTGGTCACTTTGCTCAGGCTTCTCTCAGTGTGTCAGCTGTTCCCTTCCCATCTGCAGCTGTCATGCAGCAGCAGATATTTCAACACCGCTCTATTTTGAGATGAAGTTTTAGAGAGACCTTCTTCCAGTTTGGAGTCAGTTGCCATTGAGAGGCAGTGCTGGTCACCTAGGATTGAAATACCGGTTTATTTTTTATATCATAAATTGATTATATATTTGATCATCCCACCAAACAAAATAACACTGCTTTTGAAACATTATTTTTGTGTTTTTTTCATCAGAATACTATTATACTATAGTATTGCTATTATGACAACATGACTTGTATGTATAACCACACTTCAAACAAGCAAAGCTCTTTTTTTATTTTTATTATTATTTAAATGCTATTATAGTTTTTATTGATATTTTGAATTTATTTTTACATTTTTATTTTTTAAATATATTTTACATTTTACTTCAACTTTTTCAGTTAGTTACCAAGGCATAATTTCTGTATTTTATTTTTTAATTAATTTTTATACTTTATTTGATTTAAGCTTTAATTCAGTTAACAATAATCTTTATAGTTTTAGTTAACGATTATAACCCTGTTTTGCACTGCAAATTTCTCAGCTTGTGTAGTAGCATTAGTGGGTTCACTTTTTAATAAAGCGATCAATATTTTTGATCAATTTACATTTATTTTAATAAATAACAGCTTTAATTTTTTCAATAAATCTCATTATTCAGGGCTTTGTCAAAGGCGTTCCCGATGACTCGCTCTCCGTTTAGTTTGAGAATAAGTGAGTAGAAGCTAATAGTTTCAATCATGACATTATAGCTTTGGTAGATGAGCATTGTTATATGAAATGATTTTCTCAGCTGGCAACCTGAAAGACAAGTTCCCTTCAGCGATGTCGGTTACCACCTCCTGCTGGCGGCAAAGGAGATCACCGAAGGAAAGGCGTGGAGGTGAAGTGAAGCATGTTTTAGTGATGAGCAGTGCACATCCGTGAAGCTCTTAACTGCGTGTTGTTCTGTGTTCAGATTTACTCCGAGCGAGCGGCTGGAGCCCTGCGGCTGGTGGCTGGCTAAAGTCGCATGATGAAGGAGGCGTAAGTGTGATGCCTCTCGCTAAACTCTCTGTTTCCTCTGAAGAGCTCCGAGGTCACTTTCACTTTTGTTTCCTGCAGTTCTACGTTATCGAGTGCGCCAGCGTGTGCGCAACCTACAGAGATCGTCCGTTCGAGCGTCTCGCCCGGTCAACCGCAATAAAGCTGTGACGGAGACCGTTCTTTAAGTGTAGCGTGCCTGTCCCAGATGATCTCAGAGAAGCGTGAGTACAGGCATCACTGTTGTTTAAGATGAGTAATGATTTACAATCACAACCATGTCATGCCTAATGAGGTGCATCCTGGGATTTTAATATATACTAGTTATATAATATTTACATATGGTATTTTATGTAATATCTAAACAAAACTCTTGTATTATCCCAACTCAGCTTTTGTCATGAAGATAGCCTTAGATCTGGACATGGCATATAAAATAAATAATAAATAACTACTAATACTACTATTAATATCTAAACACAATAGAAGCTGGCATTTGTATTTGGTGTTCTTTTGTTTGTTTGTTGTTTTTTGCATCTTTTATCTTATAACTTTTGGATTATAATTTTTTTTTTTTTTATTTTATATGTCAAATGTTTTTTTTTTAATTAAAGTCTTGAATTGGCTTTAATTACGTTATTTTTTTATTTTTTATTTTCCAGTTATTTTCCAGTTTCTCTTTTTAAAAAAATAATAAAATGTATATAAAATATAAAACTATAAAAATAATCACAAATATTTTCAAATAAAAGCGATAAAAGAAATATTTAAAAAACTAATTATTTGAATTTCTAAAGAAATTTGTAAATGTTTGAATTAACTTTTATTTTTATATTTCCAGTTATTTTCAAGTTTTCCTAAAATAAAGTTAATAAAATATTAAAATATAAATAGAAAAGAGTTAATAAAATATATTTAAAATATTATATATATGTACACACACATAATTTCTTCATAATTTCACACATTTAATCATAAAATTGGATCATAAATGTATTTGATCATAAATTGTAAAAAAAAAATAATTATATATATATATATATATATATATATATAATGTTGTGTGTGTGTGTATATATATATATATATATATGTATATATATATAAATTTAATATTATTATTATTATTATCTTTTTTTTTTGGTAACCACTTTTATTATAATATTTTGTGACATTTTTGTAAGATTTTCTACATGCATCCATGAAAAACAGCTGTCAGAGCCATAGCCACTGTTTCCTGTCACCTCCATACTGTGTCATAATGGCAAAAAAGCTAAAAATAGAACTTAAAATCACAAAAGAGAGACTGTATTGCAGTAATGAGGGTCACCACTATATTAATGATAATTTGGGTGTGAAATGTGCTTAATTATCTTTTGTAAAAACTTTTTTAAATTTTTTTTCATTAAATTTTGGAGACAAATCATAACATATTTATAATTGCAAGAGTGTTGATTAAAACCATGAACTGGTTTGTTCTTGGCTCGTGTTAGGTGTGAGAATGAACAAGCCCACAAGGATTTCAAAAGGCGGTTGGAGCCATTGGATCGTTACAGCCGAGCAAAGTGAACTGGTTGTGTTGGTGAGTCCCAGTTAACCTCGCCACTTCTGAGAGTAGGTCTAAACATGACCAAAGCTTAACCAGCACTATGTTCCCCAAACATCACTAGTCCATGAGCGAAGCCACCATCAAGCGCGTCTCCCTGCTGAGCGACATGCATTTACGCAGCATCCGCACAAACTCCTGCTCATGTCCCGGAAGCGAGGAGGCCACCAAACACCTCGAGGTAAATAGCAACTGCCACCATCCACTATTTTTATTATATTAATGTAGAGCTTTTTTATTTGTTTATTTGGTCAGTTAATGTTTGTTACAAAGTGTTTTTTTTTACAATGCTAGTGCTACCTAACAATAATAACCATGTATTAAACCAGGGTTGAAAATGAACCTCGGTTTACAATTTCCAATGTGAAAATTTTTGTGTGCATGTAGAGTCATGAAGCAGTTGGCCCGGCGTTCAAGAGGAGTTCACTGTGAGAGAGGACCTCATGGGTCTGGCCATCGGAACCACGGCAGTAACATTCAGCAGGCCAGAAAGGTGCGAGGTGACGACCATCGAGCTGGACGAGGAGACGCGACCTTCAGGGTGTACTGGAGAGGTGCTCAGCTTCCCTCGCACACTGTCTTCACATTGTACAGCTGCTTTGTGATGGATACGATGTATTCTCAAATGTTACATTACAGACTGCTGAGGTACAGAAAGCAAGGAATTATCTAGAGTTTCTGGAAGATTCAGTGCAGATTCCTCAATCTTGTTGGTATGCATTTTATTTGATTTTCTGTTTTGTTTTGGAACAAATTGTACAAAGCTTAGAATGAATCTAAAATATTTTAGAGTGCACAAGTCTTGTTTTAGGATTATTTATATAGTATGTAGTATTTATTATTGCTTTTAATTAGCTTTATTTTTATGTTTTCAGTTTTGGTTTAATTCTAGTTTAAGTTTTAGAAATTTTATGTGATTTTTTTTTTTGGCATTAATTTATTCTTATTCCAAGTTTAGTCATTTTATATTTCAACAAACTTATTTCAGATAGTTGTCAAGGCAAATTTCTTATTTATTAATTTATTTGTAAAGTTTTTCATATGATATTCATGTTTTACTTCACTCTATTGTACTTTATTTTTATGACAGAATTTGTTTTAAAAGTTTTGTTTTTTTTATTTATTTATTTATTTTTATACATATTTCAACAAACTTATTTTGGTTAGTTGCCAAGGCAAAATTTCTCATTTAAGTTTAATTTAAAGTTTAAATTTCTAAAATAAGTTTAATTTAATTTCTAAACAGGAGTTCACTCATAAAGCGTAACCTTTATAATATGAGGTGGGAATGTGATGATTTTACAAGAGAATGTAAATGATTTGTGAGGGAGGCACACAGTTTCTCAAGATACACGAATACTTTTTGTGAGAGAACACAAAAGCATTGAAATAGGGTCCGCTTTTATTTTATTTTTTAAATTTCATGTTAACTTTAACTGGCAACAAATTAACTTTAACAAATTATGTCAACAAATCATTTCTCTTTGTAGGGAAGGTTATTGGAAAAGTGGCAAGGTTATCCAGGAGATCGTGGATAAATCTGGTGTAGTGAGAGTGCGATCAAGGCGACAATGACAACAAACTCCGCGACAGGAAGTAAGACACCTGAAAGTAGCACAAAGAAGAAGCCAGATCAATATACGCATACAATAATGCATTTTGTTCTTAGGGAATGGTGCCATTTACTTTTGTTGGTACAAAGGAGAGTATCACCAATGTACAGGTCCTTCTGGAGTACCATATTGCTTATCTAAACGTGGAGTATGAGAAAGCCATCCCCGCAGGGATGAAAGGCCGCTGATGTGTTTGAGGAACCTGCGCTTGTTTGTGTGGCGCAGGAGGTGGAGCAGCTGCGACTGGAGCGCTGCAGATTGACGAGCAGCTCGCCAGATCGGGATGGGCTACAGGCCTGTCCCAAACCGACCCGCCACTGAAGAGAGCAGCACCATATCAACCGCTGCATGCTCCAGCAGGGCGCTGCGCCGGGGCCCGACACACGTCCGGATACGGTAGGCTTCTGCTTTCAGCTGAACCTCTCTAAATCATTTGAAAACACATCCAGGTCATACTTCAGCACATATTTGGAGGAAATTATATATTAAATATATTAAATTAAACCTGTTTTGCAGGCACTAACTCTGAGCACTCGTCGCCTGGAGACCGACTCTGAGGCAAGGAGGAGCTGGCGACTGGTCCATGGCAGCAGAGGAGCCCGAGCACATCCCCAGACAGCAGAGGGACAGCAGGAGGAGACCGGAGAGGGACGGGGACGGGGACGGAGGACCTGGGGGCAGAGGCGCTGCTCAGGAAGAGGGCGTCCAACTCCATTAGCTCAGGTATACTGGCCCCCTTCCTGCCCTTCATCAGGAACACATGTTATTCACTCAGCACAGATTTTAGGGCTTTATTTTGTCTGAAATACCAGCATATTCCATATTCTCTCGAAACCATGTCTAATCAAATAAATTCATTCAATTTTAAAATATAATAATTTACTGTAGTTTTAACAGTATAAATTGAAACGCTATTGTGAATTTTTTATATATTATTTATGTTTTAATTCTTTTCATGGTTCAATTTGAATTTATCATCAAAACAGTGGTAATCAAATGAAGAGGCTTAGTGTTTAAATTAAAACATGCATGTATTAAAGTATTGAGAGCGTTTTACTGTACAATAGCAATATATTTGTCTTTTATGTCTTCAAGGTAAACCAAACATTTATTTAAAAGGGTTGTAGTGAAGGCTTTCATTCGCATTTTCATTAAGGCACTAAGATTTATGTTTTATGGAGGAGGAAAATTATATATCATTGCCATGAATTAAAATTCACTCTTTTAGTTAAATTGTGTCTCTAAGAATAGTGAGACATGGGCACGATTTACCTAAAAGAGGGAACAAGTTATGTTGTGGTGACAGTAGAGCTGGAACATTTTAATAAAACATTTCCACAAATTGATAAGTTAAGGGAACAAATATTTTTTTTGTCCGGAAATTTTTCTACTTTTTTTTTTTACCAGTATGTTTGTCCTCTCTAAGGACAAATCTAGTTGTTCTGTAATTAATTAATACATTTTTGTCATTGCATGTTGCATTGCACAGTAAGTATTTATTTTAGTTCTTGTCTTTCATGTCAGTCCTGAAAGATCCAGATGGAAACCCGTATAGTCTGTTGGACAACACCAGACGGATCAGACAGCAGACACAGATGGCAGTGAGTCCCAGATGAACACCAGCCGTCGAGGCGCTCCCGTGCCGCCATAGATGAAGACAGCACAGTCATGGATGGCATGAGCGAGTCTGACAACGCCTCCCTCAGCGAACGGGCTCGGTAAGCACATCAGCAGGAGGAGCTTCACTGCATCATACTGTCTCAAATAAAGTCTAGAAACAAATTCAACTCCAATACATAGACAAATTGCTAAAGCAACAGTTTGTTCGCAGTTTATTTAGAATAATAGGCATATAGGTATATTTACAGACGTTAAATGAGGCTCAGAGGTGGTATGAGTGCAATTAAAATCATGTTGAGATTGTTTTAAATGTAAAATTTGGAATATTGAAATATTAAATATATAAAAAATTAAATAACTGAAATGAAACTAAAACTGCCGTCAGTTGATTCGTTCAAACGGTTGATTCATTCAGGAACTAAGCAAGTGACTGTCTTTATGAATGGATAATTGAATAATTGACTCACTAGATTTGTTTAACAGGGTTTCTGTGGGGACTTAAAAACTCTTAAATTTAGTTGTATCAAATTTAAGGCCTTAAAGTCTTAAATTGTACAAGAACGCTTAATTATGATTTCAGGAGGTCTTAAATTTGGGACTATAAGAGCAGAATTGTGATATGGCTTAATGTGACAATTAAACTTAAATAAACATGAGCTGGGCCTTTCAGTGTCAGGTGCCATGCTGCTGTGTGTTCTGCTGTTACCAGGGTAACGGTTCTATTTCTGCCGTTCGAAAGCGCCTCCTGCTGGCAGAGAATGAATGTGCATTTTCAGTAAGCCTGTTTTATTCAGGATCTCTCTCTCTCTCTCTCTATAGTTTTTAGGTTTTAAATTCTGTTTTCTCTGTTCATTAGCGCAGCACTTCACTTCTGATGTCTGTCCGCTTAACAAAGTGCAGTAAACAGTAAAACAATTGTGGCACAAATTAATGTGTTTATTAGTACATTTAATAAATGAATACAAATACTAGTTTACAACATCCAGCAGCACAGTGAACTGTTTTGCTCAGCTAAATAGGCTAAATGGAGATTGCTGACATCGCCTCACACACTCAAGTTCATGTCAGCTCTTACATTAAAAATAAGATGGAAAGATAAAACATGAATAGTTTCCATGGATCTAGTCTTTCGTCTGTTTGTTTGATGTTTGAATCAGGTCTCCTCTGTTGGAATAGAACTGGCTAGATGGTGCTACAGTCCTAGAAATGTGGTCCTGAAACTGCAGCCTCAGTATTACAGGAACACAGTACTGGGTTGTTTTTGTTCAGACCAATGTGAAAAGTGACCCATGTTTTTACCCTGTAAACTCACAGAAATGTGAACTGGTGGATCTATAAGAAGAATAATCATGCTTTTTACAGCCATTTCACAGTTTAATATGTTACTATAGACATTTTCCTACCCCGTTCATATGGTATTAATTTTATTTGTGCAGGTCTTAAAAGTCTTGCTGTGAATTTGTTTGAAACTATTTCCGTTAATGAAATAGAGCAAAATCAGGCAAAAAGTGTTGTAGTCGGACAATGCAAGTCACTTAATATTAACTTCTTGTTTATTGAACTGTTGTATTAAATCAATATCACATTTTGAACTCCTTAATAATCATTAAAAGCTGTCACTTACTTTAGTTTCTTTGCCATCTCACAAAGTTTCATTATAATCATAAAGCCCCTACACTGCACAGTTAAACTCTATTTACACCCTGTCTACACTTTGTCTGTTATAATGAGAGGATTCGTGAGATTGCAGAACTGAGTGGATTCTGATTAACGTGTTTGAGGAATCAGCAGATTTATATGTCTGATACATTACTCAACGCTGCAAAACACATTGTAAACAGAAACCTTTGAAGCTCCGAGTGCAAACACAGATATGCTGATCGGGTCAGGTGCTCTATAATATTTTTTCATATGACCTCTTTGATTAGTTGATAACATGAGTTGATAACATGACAGACTCCACAAATTGCAATTTGCTATAAAGGCTTTTTCCAAAGCGGCTGTCAGTATTTAAGGCAGGGTTCAGATCGAGGTGCTTGAAGTACTTGCATTTGTGAAATTTAAGTCCTAGAAAACCCTTGAAAACAGCCATATTTTTGAGAAGGTACTTGAAAAGTACTTGAATTTTTAAGGCGGTATGTATGAAATTAGTGTTTTTTTTTTTCTCGATAAAACAATCTTTTATGCAAAATTAACGATGCAGTGCATCTGACATGAATACAGAGCTGTTTAGCCTGGCTTTTATAGCAATCGAAATCTTACGAAATTACTTCTTGCAATGAAAAGCGGTCTTGTGATCTCAGTATAAAGTTGAGTTTGTGGTTAAACCTTTGAAAGTGCTTGCATTATATTGTTCGGTCTTTTATTGCATGTGCTATTCGTTTGGGTTTCTTTTGGTAACACATAAAGTCTGAGCGCATTTTGTGTTGCACCGTGGACGCGTCTGCATCTCAGTAGCTCGGTCCACAAACCATTCCTCTGCTGTGAATTTAAGTTGCTTAGCGTTCATCTGGAAAAACAGTGTGTTATCTCACTAGAATTTTACTAAATCTTGTATAAACATATGCCAACACAGTCTGTGTATATGCATACACAGAGGGCAATACAACAACATTTCTAAATATGCGATTTGATTTGAAGTTTAAACCCCGCTCAGAGTTTGCAGGTGGCCAAATATTAAAATTGCATGTATTTAAACATCCTTGAATCATGCTGTAAAGTGAAGCATCGTCAGGCGTTAGCCCTCTACAGGTATTTGTTATAATACTTAATATACTTAAAGGGTTAGTTCACCCAAAATTTAAATTAGTCCATAAATTACTCACCCTCAAGGAATCCTAGGTGTATATGACTTTTTTTCTTTCAGCAATCCAGTCGGGTTATATTAAAAATTGTCTTTGATCTTTCAAGCTGTTTTACTCAGCAGGCGTTGCAGTGCATCAGTCAGAAGAAGTGAAATAAAAGCACCCATCCATAATAAAAAAAAAAGTGTCTCACATCGGGGTGAACAAAGGCCTCCTGTAGCCAATCGATCGCTTTTGTAAGAAAAAATTTTCATATTTAAAATGTTATAATCACTTTTATGTAGCTTTGCTAACAGTTGTACACAGAAGCAGCTCGGGAGCATGGCGTATGGAGGTCAGCGTTTGCGATGCGCTGGTGAGTCTCGTTAAAACCAGCGTTTGTTTACTGGAGCAAACGAAGCAAAGTTTCTTTACTTTAGCAAAGGAAAACCAGTCTCCGATTGGCTTATATCGAAATCCTCTGACATTCTTCTTTACAAATCCTCGTTTTGTACTTCTAATTAGTGACCGTTGCTTTGTTTTGATCTCTCCCCTGCGCTTCGCGTTCATCACTTCTAAGCAGTGCATGCACAAACCTGACCTCATTCGTCATTCCCCGAGCTGCTTTTTGTTTACAACAGCCAGCAAGCTAGATTCAAGTGATGATTACGTTTTAAATATGGTTATTTTTCTTACAAAACGATCGATTCACTACAGGAGGACTTGTTCACCCCGTGTGAGACACTTTTATAATGGATGGGCACTTTTATTTCACTTCTTTGGACTGATGCACTGCAACATCTGCTGAGTGCCATGAAACAGCTTGAAAGATCAAAAATTTTTAATATAACTCCGACTGGATTTGTCTGAAAAGAAAGTCATATACACCTAGGATGACTTGAGGGTGAGTAATTATGGACTAATTTTCATTTTGGGTGAACTAACCCTTTAAGTTGGTTATGTTCATATTTTGTGTAGACATATTACATTATGTAGGCCTATTTTATCAGTGTTGTTCAATAAAACCATGTAATTACTTGTTTTTGATACTTTATTTGAACCAATTATTATTGCCTCATTGTTAGTTTGTATAGAAATAGTCATACTAAAGCCTGTTTTTCACTTTTGTAATACTAAAATACCAGATTACTCAATTGTCAAAATAATCAGTAGATTACTTGATAATCAAAATAATCATTAGGAACAGCCCTAGATTAGTTAAAATATTTTAAAATACAACGGTATTGCTTTTGATTTGTGTGATTAAAAGACAAATATTGTCATTTAAAAAAAACACAAAAAAATCTTAAAAATAGTATTATAATATTGTCTCATTCTAGTGAACCAATCTGTATATCGCATGAGCTAAATTTATTGTCACACACCTAGTGTTGATAAGTGGTTTTAAAGCTCATAATTTCCCAAGTGTACAGCTTTCATTCTTCAGGACAATCATATATTCATGAAAAAGGAAATGTCTATAGTAAGGAAAGCATAACTTTGCCATAGTATCCTTTTAAATGTTAAAGTTGCCACAGTCATCGATGCTTTTGTGCTGCACTTTATTTGTACCATTTTGTTTTATTAGTTTATTAGAATTTGAAAGATAATAATGATATTGTTTCATAAGTGAGATCTCTGATTTTAGTCCTTGAAAACCAAAAAAGTAGTGCTTGAAAAGTCCTTGAAAGTCCTGGAATTTCGTTTTGCAGTTTCTGTACGAACCCTGTTAAGGTCAGGCTTTTTTCACCGGTCTCTTGTAGATGATTCTGAAGCTAATCCCCAGCGGCAATCGTAGCCGCCGTCTCCGCCTCCTGAGGAGAGGCAGCCAGGTACCGGTATGAATTAACACAGGGTTTGTGTTCAAGCGAGTGTTAATCCAAACTGCATGGCACTGATCACCTGCAATAACATCAGGACTTCAAACTTAACCCACACGATCAAACAAGCCAGATCACAACATCCTGTGTCAAATAAATTAAGTTTTCTTGTGAGGAAAGTTATTTTCAGTGGTTTGTTACATTTAAAACTGGCATTTGCATGAAATAACATCCAAAACAATGTTCATCTGGAGCTTATGAATTTAAACTGGTTTCACAATTGCAAATAACATTGTTTTTAATGCTGTAGGCATTGATTTGCATGGTTTATGTAGGTCTTCTACCTCAAAGGAGTGGTTTACCTACAGGATTCTGATATTTATTTACTGACATGTCATTCCAAACCCTGAACAGAGAAAGACTGTCCAGCTGAATCTTCCTCTCCCCGCAGCTCTCATATCTCTGTTATCTGTGCACATACTCAAACTTCACATTATCGGATCATGGTTAACTTCCAGGTTTAAGCTTTCTTGCGTCCATGAACCAGATGGAAGGGTAAGATTTGAGAGCTCCGGCAGAGGAACATTTTCAGCTTAACTTTTGGTCTGTTCCTCACGCAAAGCTATTTCACCCTCATTTTAGAATTATAAAGCTCTTTTGCTAATGAAATCGTTGATGTCTCTTGCAGTTACTGTGGCTGACTACATATCACGAGCGAGGTCTGAGAGCAGACAGAGAAACCAGAGATCAGAGGAAGAACAAAAGGACATGGTGACTCTATTTATGCATTTCTTCTTTTATGCATCTCTGTGATTAGTTTTCAATTGAAGACGGGTGCACAGTATTTATGATATTTAATCATAATGACTGACATTTATTAATATTATGAACACTGTGAAGAGCTCTGCTTCTAATCGCAGCTGTTTTGCATCATCCACAGGGTCAAGTGGAGTTTATATCGAGCACAGCCCGCTGAAGCCGTGAGAACGGCCCCACCAAAGCTGACGATCAGAGCAAAATGCCACAAGCTTCCAGCCGAAGACACCCAAAGCCAAGCCAGCCGTCGTCAACGGAGTCTCTAATCAGTTCACTTCATTTCTCCAAACTCATAACCTTTACAGTTTTACAATAGTGCTTGTACAAGCTTGCCAAAGATAGGCGTACGGACTTCCACATTCTCGATTGCACTCTTCAGTTCCTTCACTATGGAACAGATAATTACAATGGAAATAAACAAACAAAAAACTTATGTCACACCTGTATTCCTGATCGGATGTTGTGCCTTCAGAGCATAGTTTCAACATTTTGTTGGCTGGCTATAGAGCAAACAAACAGAAAAAAAACAACCACTTGTCTGAATACAGAAAGACTCCCAGACATCCTTAGCTGCTTTTGTTACATTTTAATATGCAACCACTTCTTCACGAGGGGTTATGGGGAAAAAAAGGACGTTTTGCACTGAAGTAATTTCTTGACCTTTAGAATAATGTTAGTCTGGAAACTGGTCTGCTAACTGTCCATTTTAAATACTGTATGTACAACACTTTCTGACGATTGCATTGGGTTTCATCTTTTGCCTGTTGGGTTGTTGTAATGGTGGCAACCGAGACTGTTTGCTAAAGGAGCCTTTCTTTTTTTTTTGGTTTATTTATTTTAAAATGTACAGTATTTAAAGTTAACAACGCAGTGGTTTTAACACTAAACTGCCTGAACTTCTTAGCACGCAGATTACAAATTTGGGCTACTGAAAGATCAATTTCCAGATGTTCTGTTCTGTAAACTACGTTAGTTAGTCAATTATTATTATTTTTTTTTTAAAGATCATTCTGGTTGTTTGATGTCAATATGTTTTGTATGCAGGTAGTTCATAAATAAACATTTGATCTTCCAGCCAACCTTTCAAAGTTAGTGTATCAGTTGTTTTGCTCTTTCCTGTCCAAACAAGGCTTCTGAATCTTTCAGCTTTCCTTTATGTAAAGGTGTGGTAACTTTTACATTATTTGGTGAATTTGAATGGGTGAAATCAAACATTTCAACCATGTGGTTGGGAATTTGCATGAGGGCAAAAGATTCCTCATGCAGATTTTGCAACATTTAAAAGGTAATGAATCTGAATTATCTGAATAATGAATTCTGCCACATTCAGCTGTGGTGTAAATTGATTCGTTTTCATACAACAGAGATCAGATCTAGATGACAACATGTTTAATGATCATGTAAGAATTCAAGTGCATCAGACAGGGCTCGTTCAAACATTTGATGAAGATTTATTTCTTCAATTGTCCGTCAAGTAAATCTTTAGCCTCATTGATTTTTGCGCCAGATATGGGGATCCACCTGCGAAGAAACACAAATAACACTGACAGCTCAGAGGAACTCACATCCTGCAGAGTTTTATGTGTTTTGCATTTTCAAAACATTAAGTCTCACCCGGTCAGGATGGTTTAGAATCATCAATTTTCTGTGTGCCTCTCTGATCTTGTTTTTGTTAGCGGTAGGACTAAAGCGAAAGAGAATGAAGACTTAAGAAATACACATGGATCAAACTTTGTACAGTCCCTTTAATCTTATGATACTTAATATGGATTAGATTACCATTTACATAAACATGTTTCTGACTCAGAAAGCAGATTCATAAAGGCTCATTCACACCAAAGATGTTAACTATAACAATACATGTCAAGTTCTAATAATCCTAGAAGTATTTTGAAATTATGATGAAATGAGTTCTATTAGAATAGTGAGGTCCTCACTACTGCCATAACATAAAGACCTGTTCATACAAAGAACTAAAATTTTAAAAATTTGTAACTATTAGCATCCACACTAATGGATTTTTAACATTCTCTTTATTATATGAATGTGATGCATTGATGTTGTTTGCCACTTTAAATGTTTGAGCTTTAAATCAGGATGGATTCTAATTGGCTGTCAATATTTTTGTCGTTCAGCATTCCATTGATATCATTCCTTTGTTTCATTATCGTTATAGTTACAGTGTGGACTTCACTATTCTGAAAGAATTAGAATGATTAAAACTGCTATAGTTATCAGGGCAGACAACAACTGCAACATGCTCTTATAGTAAACGGGGAAAAAATGCATTCTGTGAGACCACCCCTAAGCAGATTTTAGAAAAGACTGAAATGTGGCACAACAGGATTGAATAAACACTCAAATTTCAACTTACATATGTCAGCTTACATATTCTCTGATTACATATTAATGACCATTACTAATAACAACTACACTGTAATATACTATAAACTGTTGTGTAACGATGGAACCAAACTTGTCTGTAAAGTAAGATTAAGTAAATGTGAAGTAACAGGGTTGAAGACGCTAAAATTTCTACTTTTTCAGTTCTACATATTCTCTGATTTTAAATTACATATTAAATACAACTACACTATAATATTCTACATTGATGATGTGTAACAGGATGGAACTTAAAATGGAACTTGAGAGAAAATGCTTTAGAAATGCATAAGGAAATGTGGTGTAACAGGGCTGAATACTTAAATTTATACCCGTCAGTTGTACATATCTGATTATAAATTGATAACCATTATTGAAAGCAATTACTCTGTAAAATATTCTACCCTGTAATGAAACCAGGTGGATCTTAACATGGTGGAAATGTATGTAAAGTAAAATAAGCTGATTTTATAAATAAATCATAAAAAGCGGAATAACAGGGTTGATGAAACATTTAAATCTCTTCTTCGACAGCTGTACATATTCTTTGAAAACAAATTAATGACTGTTATTAAAAACAACGACATCATAATATACACTGTTGTAAGACAGGATGGAACCTATGGTGGAAATGTAAATAATGTAAAGTAAGATTAATCTGAGTTTAGATATACATTATGAAATGTAGAATAACAGTGCTGAAGCAAGACTTAAATTTCTACTTTGACATTTGGCGTGTTCCTTGAATACAAATTAATGACTTAAAATCAACAACATCGTAATTATACTGTACACTATTGTGTAACAGGATGGAACATAACATGGTAGAAATAAAGATGTTGTAAAATAAACAGCTGTAGTTATGTGATGTGGCAGGGTTAATGGCTGATCTGATCTAATCTTAACATTGATTACACTACCTTACATTTCAAAATTTTACTGACATCTCTTTAAATTCAGACTACCGGTGGAAATTTGTGTGAAACAAAGTACATATTAACAGGGTGGAAAGCAGTACTAGGGATACACGTATCCTCTGATAACACAGTGATTGTAATGTATTAAATATGTGTATAATTTTGTGTAAATATAGGCTATATGTAAACTTAAAATGAGTAGTTTTAGTGTATAACATGATATTTTTTTCATTGACAAATACATAATTTGTGAAAACATAGACTACCTGACACCAAGAATAAGGGAAGCTTCTCTCCTGTTCATCTTTGGTTCAAAACCACCTCTGTAGTATCCGCTGCCAAATGCCTGCCACACACATGTAAATTGTGTTTGTTAAAATAAAACTGTATAAGTTCATTAAGATAGAGTATGGATCATATGATAAGAAGAATATAACTTGCAGATCTGGATGCCTCCAGAGCTTGCTTCATTTGCGGCTCCATATGTTTCATGGCTTGCATTGCATAGCGACCTGTAAAAAATGAGCCATTAGAAAACAATCAGGCATAATTAATCAACAGATGTGAAATGTAGCATGTTCCTGTGCAGATTTATCCTAATGTGCTGGAATCGTACCTGCAAACCCTGCTGCTGACTTGGGTAAAGTTGGTTTTATATTCGCACATCTGCAACTTTTCCCACATTTCCGCGTTCAATAACTTTCAAATTATATGTGCAATAAAGGTTTTTGGCATATTCTAATCAGCGACATCATTATGAACCAAATTCATTGGTTTCAAAATCGATCAAAATGGCAAATATTGTTTTATGGCATATTTAGAAGCGAATGTCTGCTGAATGTCCAATGTAGTGCTGGAAATTCGTTAGGGACCGTCTAAAATTTCGAGTTTTTTTCATTGTGTGCGAACAGACAAGTATTCTGTAGCCAACTACAGATGTGCCAGCAAGTATCACTTACATTGTTATCACTTACACTTACTTACTTGTAATGCTGTAGAATTTATTTTAGCCACAATAAAAATGGCATTATAATGATGGTGTTTGAAAAGATGTTTAGGAATTTAAAAAGAATGAACGATATACGAACTGTAATGTAGTAACAATTCAGACAAGTTGGAAATCACGTGTAATCTCCTGAAATAGTTAATGACAGTTAAAACAACTTTTTTTATTTATGTATTTGCCTCAAAAATGAACAAGAACTGTGTTGATGTATTGTTGTAACAATGACATATGATTTATTTCAATAGGTTTTGAAAGCATGGCTTACCTTCTCTGAAACAAGTTGGAAAATCTTGTCTGGACCCTACAGAACATACTACAACCCACATCTTGTTTTATTCTAACTTTTTTCTCCTTTCTGATTTTAAGTATAATAAAGACTTAACAGTGGTCTCCAGGTGTTGAATAAAAATAATGTCTAAACTATCTTTTTATGGTTTTCTATTGTATGACATCTTTGTTTAACATGAAACTCTCACAATTCACGTGCATTGATTAATGTTTGCAGTCCTGCAAAATATCGCTTTGCATGGTACTGAATCCATCAGATTATTGACAAGTACTCAGAACTCCTGACAGCAAACAGGATGTTCATTTTGGGTGAACATTTAGAAAACTATGGCAAAACTGTCTTTAAGATGGTTTATAAAGAATTTGTGCCTCACATATATATTTAATTTGGACCATCACTGATTTTATGGGATTCCTCAATGTCACGCATCCACTTTAGTAGCTTTTGAAAGAAGGGAACAGGTGCTAAGTAGCAATATATGTATCTGACAAAAAAATAACATACATCAAGTCTGTAATGTACAAGTATTTAGTGTAGATGTTCAAAAAGAACCATCACTATGTATTTGTCCATTGACACAAATTCCAGTGCAATAACTTTTCAAAATAGTCTCATATTGTAGCAAAACAAGCTGCTAAATAATTAGGTGACCTTGCAGAACAGAGCAGAATTCCTGAAATATGAGTATCGGCCTTCAAACAGACATCTGCAGCATCCCTGTATTTCTTCATAGACACACCATAACTTCACTTCCAGTTCAATACCTTTTAAAAGAGGCTCACACGATTACAAAACAATCTGCTAAATAATTATGTGACCTTGTAGAACATATCAGAACTCTTGAAATAGAAGTATCGGCCTAAAACAGACATTTGCAGCATCCCAGAGTTTCTTCATAGACACACCATGACTGCGTTTCCAGTTCAATAGCTTTTACAAGAGGCTCACACGGTTACAGAACAAGCTGCTACATAATCATGTGACCTTGTAGAACAGATCAGAAGTCCTGAAATATGAGTATCGGCTGTCAAACAGACATCTGCAGCATCCCAAAGTTTCTTCATAGACACACCATTACGGCTCCCAGTTCAATACCATTTCACAAGTGGCACACACCGCTACAAAACAAGTGCTGACATGTTTATGTGACCTTGCAGAACAGATCAGAAGCCCTGAAGTATCAGTATCGCCATCAGACAGACATCTGCAGCATCCCTGTATTTCTTCATAGACACACCATGACTGCGCTTCCAGTTCAATAGCTTTTTAAAGAGGCTCACACCGCTACAAAATAAGTGTCAACATGTTTATGTGACCTTGCAGAACAGATCAGAAGCCCTGAAATACGAGTATCGGCCTAAAACAGACATTTGCAGCATCCCACAGTATCTTCATAGACACACCATGACTGCGCTTCCAGTTCAATAGCTTTTACAAAGTTGGCTCACACCGCTACAAAACAAGTGTCGACATGTTTATGTGACCTTGCAGAACAAATCAGAAGCCCTGAAATATGAGTATCGGCCGTCAAACAGACATCTGCAGCATCCCAAAGTTTCTTCATAGACACACCATGACTCGCTTCCAGTTCAATACCTTTTACAAGTGGCACAGACCGCTCAAAACAAGTGTCGAGCATGTTTATGTGACCTTGCAGAACAGATCAGAAGCCCTGAAATATGAGTATCGCCATAAAACAGACATTTTGCGATCCCTGTATTTCTTCATAGACACACCATGACTGCGCTTCCAGTTCAATAGCTTTTTAAAAGAGG
Source organism: allo-octoploid hybrid of Carassius auratus x Cyprinus carpio (assembly GCA_024542945.1). Taxonomy (NCBI): domain Eukaryota; kingdom Metazoa; phylum Chordata; class Actinopteri; order Cypriniformes; species allo-octoploid hybrid of Carassius auratus x Cyprinus carpio. The sequence goes on from CM045072.1 coordinate 17,447,541, forward strand.
CTCACACCGCTACAAAACAAGTGTCAACATGTTTATGTGACCTTCAGAACAGATCAGAAGCCCTGAAATACGAGTATCGAGCCGTAAAACAGACATTTGCAGCATCCACAGTATCTTCTAGACACACCATGACTGCGCTTCCAGTTCAATAGCTTTTACAAGAGGCTCACACGGTTACAGAACAAGCTGCTACATAATCATGTGACCTTGTAGAACAGATCAGAAGCCCTGAAATCTGAGTATCGGCCGTCAAGCAGACATCTGCAGCATCCCAAAGTTTCTTCATAGACACACCATGACTGCGCTTCCAGTTCAATAGCTTTTTTAAAGAGGCTCACCACGGTTACAAAACAAGCTGCTAAATAATTATGTGACCTTGTAGAACATATCAGAACTCTTGAAATAGAAGTATCGGCGATAAAGCGGACATTTGCAGCATCCCAGAGTTTCTTCATAGACACACCATAACTTCACTTCCAGTTCAATAGCTTTTTACAAGAGGCTCACCGGTTACAGAACAAGCTGCTACATAATCATGTGACCTTGTAGAACAGATCAGAAGTCCTGAAATACAGTGCATCGCCATCAGACAGACATCTGCAGCATCCCAAAGTTTCTTCATAGACACACCATGACTGCGCTTCCAGTTCAATAGCTTTTTACAAGTGGCACAGACCGCTACAAAACAAGTGTCGACATGTTTATGTGACCTTGCAGAACAGATCAGAAGCTCCTGAAATATGAGTATCAGCCATAAAACATTCATTTGCAGCATCCCTGTGTTTCTTCATAGACACACCATAACTTCACTTCCAGTTCAATACCTTTTAAAAGAGGCTCACACGCTACAAAACAAGCTGCTAAATAATTATGTGACCTTGCAGAACAGATCAGAAGCCCTGAAATATGAGTATCAGCCATAAAACATTCATTTGCAGCATCCCTGTGTTTCTTCATAGACACACCATAACTTACTTCAGTTCAATACCTTTTTAAAAGAGGCTCACACCGTTACAAAACAAGCTGCTAAATAATCATGTGACCTTGTAGAACATATCAGAAGTCTTAAAAGTACAAGTATTTGCCATGAATTATACATTTAAAGCATCTCTTTATTCTATGGGTTTCTTCATAGAGACACCTTCCAGTTTAATAACTTTCAAAGGAGGCTCACACCGTTACAAAACAAGTTGCTAAATAATTATCTGACCCTCTACATCATATCAGAAGTCTTGAAATACAAGTATTGGCCATAAAACATACATTTGCAGCATCCCTGTATTTCTTCATAGACACACCATAACTTCACTTCCAGTTCAATACCTTTCCAAAGAAGGCTCACACGGTTACAAAACAAGCTGCTAAATAATCATGTGACCTTGTAGAACATATCAGAAGTGTTGAAATACAAGTATTGGCCATAAAACATTCATTTTCAGCATCCCTGTGTTTCTTCATAGACACACCATAACTTCACTTCAAGTTCAATACCTTTCCATAGAAGGCTCACACGGTTACAAAACCAGCCGCTAAATAATCATGTGACCTTGTAGAACATATCAGAAGTCTTAAAGTACAAGTATTTGCCTAAATTATACATTTACAGCATCTCTTTTATTCTATGGGTTTCTTCATAGATACTCCTTCCAGTTTAATAACTTTCCAAAGGAGGCTCACACCGTTACAGAACAAGCTGCTAAATAATCATGTGACCTTGTAGAACATATCAGAAGTCTTGAAATACAAGTATTTGCACTAAATTATACATTTATAGCATCCCTGTATTCAATGGGTTTCTTCATAGAGACATCTTCCAGTTCAATAACTTTCCAAAGGAGGCTCACACCGTTACAAAACAAGTTGCTAAATAATTATCTGACCCTCTACATCATATCAGAAGTCTTGAAAGTACAAGTATTTGCTCTAAAGATACATTTACAACATCCATGTATCATATTATATATATGGCACTGTCCGTGGTCCTGATGCTACCTGCACCTTAACATTGCCATACTTTTTCAGTGTTTGCCCAAGTTAACCCCAAATCACTTTGTTATTAAGCACACTCCAAAGGGCACACTACACCATGGGATTGGCTCATTTATTACATTTAGTTGACTTTGAAAAGCAGCTATACATAAAGCTAAACAAAAAATAAAAATAAAGACCTAAAACATTTAGGTCTTTTAAGTATTGTAGATAATGAATAAAGAGTGAACTATCAACATATCTAATGTCACAATATTTCTCCTTCACAAATCCAGTAAGTTCTTACAAACTGCATTCACTTAAAAGGCCAGCAGAAGACATCATGCACTACAACAATATGTGATGCAGAGAGATCCAGGCAGACAAAGTCTTTCCCTAAAATGTATTAACAACAATTATCAGTAATATGAATACAATGCAACAACAAAAAAAAATACATATAAAAAAATGACTTGGAATTATTATACTGTACTGCCTAAAGGAATATGTTGTATTAATGAATATGAAAAGAACAACACATAAGCACATTGAAATTTTCATACACCAATAGACCCATATCAAACATAAACCAAACACTACAAAAGTAATTCCATAACATATCAAATACATAGACACATTTCTTGCTGTTTAAACACACTTTCAGCATAAGCTCCTATAAGAGCTTACCAACACAAATCACAAATCCATGCTTGTTCTTCTGGTGCCACATTACTGTTGAGGCACCGAACATGAAAAAATCACATTGAATCTGGAAGGGAAATATGACATGTTGTTAGATATATTTAGAAATTGTAGAAATAGTTAAAAGTAGTTGTGAAACGCTTGTTTTCAATTTACATATGTAGTCAACAGGCAGAAATGGCATAGTGAATACCAGGTGCTTTGGTCCTCTGTTTGGCCTTTTCTGATTTTCCACATACAGAGCAGTACACCTGTTTTGACACTGCAGTTAATAGAATGTAGATGGGATTATAAGTAATCTCTGTGTGTCTAACATGGAAATAAACTGTTTGTTCAAAGTGCTTTATACCTGATGCCAGCAAAATCTGCAGCAACTGCATGATGCTGTCATGTCAATATGGACCAAAATCTCTGAGGAATGTTTCCAACACCTTTTGAATCTATGCAACAAAGAATTAAGGCAGTTCTGAAGACAAAGGGGTCCAGCCCTCTAGCAAGGTGCACCTCATAAAATGGCCAGTGAGTGTATGTGTACTGTATGTGTGTCCTGTATTGCACGGAGATGATGTGCCACTACTGGAAAAGTTTGGCCAAAGACATTTGACACTGAAAAATTATGGAAATGTTAAGGTGCAGGTAACCTCAGGACCATGGACAGTGCCATGAAATACAAACATAGCCTAGTTTTCCTTTGAAATTAAAAATTCCAAGTTCATTTCAGGTTTAATGCTTAGTACAATATTCTGTACAGTTCATAAATATAATATTACCTGTCTATCTATCTATATATATATATATATATATATATAAATATATATATACAAACCGATTCCAAAAAAGTTGGGACACTGTACAAATTGTGAATAAAAACAGAATGCAATGATGTGGAAGTTGCAAATTTCAATATTTTATTCAGAATACAAAATAGATGACATATCAAATGTTTAAACTGAGAAAATGTATAATTTTAAGGGAAAATAAGTTGATTTTAAATTTCATGGCATCAACACATCTCAAAAAAGTTGGGACAAGCCCATGTTTACCACTGTGTGGCATTCCCTCTTCTTTTTATAACAGTCTGCAAAGTCTGGGGACTGAGGAGACAAGTTGCTCAAGTTTAGGAATAGGAATGTTGTCCCATTCTTGTCTAATACAGGCTTCTAGTTGCTCAGCTGTCTTAGGTCTTCTTTGTGCATCTTCCTCTTTATGATGCTCAAATGTTTTCTATGGGTGAAAGATCTGGACTGCAGCTTGGCCAGTTCAGTACCCAGATCCTTCTTCCTACGCAGCCATGATGTTGTAATTGATGCAGTATGTGGTCTGGCATTGTCACGCTTGGAAAATGCAAGATCTTCCCTGAAAGAGACAATGTCTGGATGGGAGCATAATGTTGTTCTAGAACTTGGATATACCTTTCAGCATTGATGGTGCCTTTCCAGATGTGCTGCCCATAGCCACACGCACTCATGCAACCCCATACCATCAGAGATGCAGGCTTCTGAACTGGCTGATAACAACTTGGGTTGTCCTTGTCCTCTTTAGTCCGGATGACATGGTGTCCCAGTTTTCCAAAAGAACTTCAAATTGTGATTTGTCTGACCACAGAACAGTTTTCCACTTTGCCACAGTCCATTTTAAATGAGCCTTGGCCCAGAGAAAACGCTAGTGCTTCTGGATCATGTTTAGATATGGCTTCTTTTTGACCTATAGAGTTTTAGCCAGCAACGGCTAATGGCACGGTGGATTGTTTTCACCGACAATGTTTTCTGGAAGTATTCCTGAGCCCATGTTGTGATTTCCATTACTGTAGCATTCCTGTATGTGATGCAGTGCGTCTAAAGGCCAAGATCACGGGCATCCAGTATGGTTTTCCGCCTTGACCCTATACGCAGAGATTGTTCCAGATTTTCTGAATCTTTGGATGATATTATGCACGGTAGATGATGATAACTTCAAAATCTTTGCAGTTTTTCTCTGAGAAACTCCTTTCTGATATTGCTCCACTATTTTGGCGCAGCATTGGGGAATTGGTGATCCTCTGCCCATCTTGACTTCTGAGAGACACTGCCACTCTGGAGGCTCTTTTATACCCAATCATGTTGCCAATTGACCTAATAAGTTGCAAAATGGTCCTCCAGCTGTTCCTTATATGTACATTTAACTTTTCCGCCTCTTATTGTTACCTGTCCCAACTTTTTGGAATGTGTAGCTCTCATGAAATCCAAAATGAGCCAATATTTGGCATGACATTTCAAAATGTCTCACTTTCAACATTTGATATGTTATCTATATTCTATTGTGAATAAAATATAAGTTTATGAGGATTTGTAAATTATTCCATTCCTTTTACTCACAATTTGTACAGTGTCCCAACTTTTTGGAATCGGTTTCTATATATAATACATGCATGTTGTAAATGTATCTTTTATAGCAAATACTTGTATTTCAAGACTTCTGATATGATGTAGAGGGTCAGATAATTATTTAGCAACTTGTTTTGTAAGCGTGTGAGCCTTCATTGGAAAGTTATTAAACTGGAAGGTGTCTCATGAAGAAACCAATAGAATAAAGATATGCTGTAAATGTATAATTTAGGCAAATACTTGTACTTTTAACACTTCTGATATGTTCTAAAGGTCACATGATTATTTAGCAGCTTGTTTTGTAACGCGTGTGAGCCTTCTATTGAAAGGTATTGAACTTGAAGTGAAGTTATGGTGTGTCTATGAAGAAACACAGGGATGCTGAAAATGAATGTTTTATGGCCAATACTTGTATTTCAACACTTCTGATATGTTCTACAAGGTCACATGATTACTTAGCAACTTGTTTTGTAACGTTGAGCCTCCTTTGAAAGTTATTGAACTGGAAGGTGTTTCTATGAAGAAACCCATTGAATACAGGGATGCTATAAATGTATAATTTAGTCAAATACTTGTATTTCAAGACTTCTGATATGTTCTACAAGGTCACATGATTATTTAGCAGCTTGTTTTGTAACGTGTGAGCCTCCTTTGGAAAGTTATTAAACTGGAAGGTGTCTCTATGAAGAAACCAATAGAATAAAGATATGCTGTAAATGTATAATTTAGGGCAAATACTTGTACTTTTAACACTTCTGATATGTTCTACAAGGTCACATGATTATTTAGCAGCTTGTTTTGTAACGGTGTGAGCCTCCTTTGAAAGTTATTAAACTGGAAGGTGTCTCTATGAAGAAACCAATAGAATAAAGATATGCTGTAAATGTATAATTTAGGGCAAATACTTGTACTTTTAAGCACTTCTGATATGTTCTACAAGGTCACATGATTATTTAGCAGCTTGTTTTGTAACCGTGTAGAGCCTCTATGGAAAGGTATTGAACTTGAAGTGAAGTATGGTGTGTCTATGAAGAAACACAGGGATGCTGAAAATGAATGTTTTATGGCCAATATTTGTATTTCAAGACTTCTGATATGTTCTACAAGGTCACATGATTATTTAGCAACTTGTTTTGTAACGGTGTGAGCCTCTTTGAAAGTTATTGAACTGAAGGTGTCTCTATGAAGAAACCCATTGAATACAGGGATGCTATAAATGTATAATTTAGTGCAAATACTTGTATTTCAAGACTTCTGATAATGTTCTACAAGGTCACATGATTATTTAGCAGCTTGTTTTGTAACCGTAGTGAGCCTTCTATGGAAAGGATTGAACTTGAAGTGAAGTTATGGATGTGTCTATGAAGAAACACAGGGATGCTGAAAATCAATGTTTTATGGCCAATACTTGTATTTCAACACTTCTGATATGTTCTACAAGGTCACATAATTATTTAGCAACTTGTTTTGTAATGGTGTAGCCTCTTGTAAAAGTTATTGAACTGTAAGGTGTCTCTATGAAGAAAAACATGCAGGTGCATCTCAATAAATTAGAATGTTGTGGAAAACATTTAACAAAAACCCACCAATTCACTTATCTCAACAAATTAGAATTCTTAAGAATAAAATAAATTGGCATGTCACCATATTCTAATTTGTTGAGATGAAACAAGACACCAAATATTGCAGATGAGCTGAAGGCCACTGTCAAAGAAACCTGGGCTTCCATATCACCTCAGCAGTGCCACAAACTGATCACCTCCATGCCACCGAATTGAGGCAGTAATTAAAGCAAAAGGAGCCCCTACTAAGTATTGATTACATGTTCAGTAAATGAACATACTTTCCAGAAGTCCAACAATTCACTAAAAGCGTTTATTTATTTATTTTATTGATCTTATGAAGTATTCTAATTTGTTGAGTATAGTAAATTGGTGGGTTTTGTTAAATGTGAGCCAAAATCATCACAATTAAAAGAACCAAAGACTTCTTTAGTCTATGTGCATTGAATTTATTTGAGTTGAATTACTGAAATAATGAACTTTTCCATAAATTATAATTTATTGATGCACCTGTAATAATACAGATGCTGTAAATGTATCTTTTAGAGCAAATACTTGTAATTTCAAGACTTTGATATGTTATAGAGGATAGATATTTATAATGATTTATGTTTTGTAACAGTGTGAGCCTTTTTAAAAAGTTATTGAACTGAAGGGGTGTCTCTATGAAAAAAAAAACATACAGTATAATACAGGGATGCTGCAAATGTATCTTTTAGAGCAAATACTTGACTTTCAGTAACCCTGATATGATGAAGAGGGTCAGATAATTATTTAGCAACTTGTTTTGTTTTGAGACTCTTTTAAAAGTTATAACTGAAGGTGTGTCAATAGACAAATTGAATACATGATGGTACTGTACTTTTGAACATCTTTAACACTAATACTTGTACATTAAACACTTGATGTATGTCATTTATGGTCAAATAAATATTTTGCAACTTAGCATTAGGTTCCTTCTTTCAAAAGCTGTTGAAGTGGATTGTGGAAAGTCATTCGGTAACCCATAAAAAACAGTGATGGTACAAATTTAATATATATGTGAAGCACAAATTCTTTATAAACCATCTTGAAGAAAGTTTTGCCAATAGTTTTAGAAATGTTCACCCAAAATCAACATTGTGTTTGCTGTCATGAGTTCTAGAGTACTTGTCAATAATCTGATAGATTCAGTACCATGCAAAGTGATATTTCTGCAGGAATGTAAACAATCAATGCACATGAATTGTGTTTAATGTTAAACAAAGATGACATAAAACAGAAAACATAAAAGATAGTTTAGCCATTCTTTTCATTCAACACCTAGAGAACACTGTTACACTGTTAAGTCTTTATTATACTTAAAATCAGAAAAACAGAGGTGAATAAAACAGCAAGACATGGGCTGTAGTATGTTCTGTAGGGTCAGACTACATGCTCCAACTTGCTGCAGAGAAGTTAGCCCATGCTTTCAAAACCTATTGAAATAAATCATGTCATTGTTAAAACCGACAAATCAACACAGTTCTTGATTCATCTGAGGCAAATAAATAAAACAGTTGTGTTTTTATTTATTTTAATAGAAACACGTAATTTGTAGATAGTCCCTCAGATAAGCTGATGACGTCACGAAACTCCATAGAGGTAAGCGTGTTTATCAGCTTCTTTAAAACGTCGAGTTCGACATAATAATGTGTTCTGAATTGTGCTCATCATGGTCGGTAATGATAATTGACCGAAAGTGGCTTTTTTAAGTGCATAGTTAAAAGTTATTGATCGCGGAAGTCCGAATGTCTGAATATAAAACCAACTTTACCCAAGTCTGCTGCCTGCCAGGGTAATGCCCACGGCCACCATGGTACTGGCCTGAAAACACATAAAACAATAACCCTTGATTGTGCAATCTGCATTAAGTTGAGAGGCAATTTGCATTGTTTAACGCAACCACACATCATACACGTCAATCATAACACATCGCTTATATACAGACTATTTCTCACCAACAGCCTTGATTACATGTGTCATAATCATATCTCACAGAAGCATACAATATTCACCCATATACAGACTGCACAAGTTTCACTTGAAGCTTTATGTTTTATGGTGTAAAAATGACACGTTATGTTTAATAAACATACTTGAATGCATTTATATGTCAAATGGCAAATATCTATAAACATGAATGATTTGAACAATCTATAACAGCACTGAATGTCACTATCAGTTAGCAATGTGCTAATGCTAGCTCTCTTTTCTTTTAAATTGCTTGATAAAGCATCAGAAATCGCGTCACATTCGATTAAAGTGAGAGAGGAAACACTTACCATTTTCTGTGCTTTCCCCTGCTAAGATTCTGTGTTGTGATCGTCTATAATCATAACTTTATTCATAACTCACTGGAAAATGTCATGCTCATGTGTTGTTATGGTGACTTCTGAACTTCAGAGAGCGACCTGCCGCAAAACGAGCCAGCACGTCGCAAACCCCGAACTGACGTCGTAAATCGTAAGGCGCAAAAGCATGGCTGTGTTTGAAATGGCATACTTGCTTACTGCTTACTGCTCAGAACACAGTGCATACTGCCGACTATTATAAGTGTGAAACAGTATACAATAAGCAACATATGTTTCAGATTAGTATGCTGAAGTGTTGGCACATGACAAATACAGAACATTAATTAATCCTTCTGTTTAACAAAGGCTTGTTAATAAGGCTTCATAGTACTAAATAATGCTATAGGCTATTGCTCAATTGAACTCATTTCATAATTGATTAACTTTACCCATTGGACAGAACTGAATCAACACTGAGCTGTCTTTAACTGAACCATGCTTTTTTTTAGCAGTTACACTAAGTGGAAAAATTAATATATTCTACACGTGCAAATAATGATAAATTCTGTTTACAATAAAATAGCAGCATTTTCTTTAGCAACAGGCATGCAAATAGTAACTAGGTGGCAGATATTTATACAGTGTCTTCAGATGCATACATCAAATTACAGCAAACACACAGCATACTGCGAGATAGCAGTTGTCTGGTAGCATGCCATTCTGAACAGTGTACTTGAGTACTTGAGTTATATTTAGCAGTTTCTGGTAAACACAGTAGGTCATCCGGGTATTCCATGCATACAACAAATTTGCATACCGTGCACAACATACATACTGGATACTGCAGAAATAGTAAGAGTAGTATGATAGTATGGCAATTCGAACACCACCCATGTCACAAGTTCTTTTGTAGAGCTCCTTGATCTCATGATGTGCTGAAATGTAAGGTAACCATAGTAATCTGATGGTTATTATTAATGAAAAGCTTAAGTTTAAAATGGAAACCTACATGTATAGAAACACATCATCACACATCAAATTTCTATATGACCTGGGGCCAGTTGCATAAACTTAGCCATTGTGTTAAGACAAACTAGTCTGACCAACTAGCAGTTAGCCAAGTGGTGATCAGTCTTATTTTTTGGATTCAACATAGACTAATCTACTCTTGTATGTAACAAAATTAAATACATATGACCAGCCTTAAAAAAAAAAAAAAAAATGATGACTAACTTGTAAGACTAGTCTAAACCTTTTATGCAGCCAGCCCTGAATGAGTGAAATCATTTAAACAGATGAAATCAATTCAAATCATAAACATATTTCATGGATAGAGGACCACGCTTATGACTGAGTGCCATATTTCAATGGTCATATTTTCCCCAAATCAATATGAGAGTAAAAGACATGATATATTATATTTTCTTGACAATTTCTCAGATGTCTCAAAGTCCTGTTACTGTTATGCAAAAATCTCATTCTCACGATGCACATAGTTATTTACACTGATGCAAATAGCCAAACTTGTTGTCAAAGCTCAAAATAAGTAAATAAATAAATTAATAAATAACATTAATTTAATTGATATTTCAGTTTTTAAAAATAAAAATATAATTGTAAAGTATTTCCACATCATGGTAATGTTTGTTGTACTTAGGCTACTGTAACTTACACTGATTTATTAATTTTTGTATTATAATTTTAGTATCATAATATAGATAATACAGTGTTGTCCATAAAAAATAAAAAATAAAAAAATAAAATAAAATAATTATAATAATGGGAAAAAATATAGAAGAATAATGGGAATAAAACTTTTTAAACTATCATCAAGTAATTCTGACTCATAAGTCATGTGTCATAATTGTTTGTTATAATTTTAACTTTTTTGTTAAAATGATGACTATTTATCTCACAATTTAGACATTTTATTTCATAATTATGACTTAGTATGTCAAAGTTTTGACTTATGTCACTATTGTTTTTGTTGTCATAATTTCTACTTTTGCCTAATTATGGCTAGTCAATGTACTAACTAACAATTATGACTTTTAATCTCATAATTTTGACTTGATATATGTCATAATTGTTTTTGTTGTCATAATTTTGACTTTGCCATAATTATGGCTTAATATGTCATTATTTTGATATATTTCCTCATAATCATGACTCATCGCTTTTGACTTTTAATCTCACTGTTATGACCCTTTATGTAATAATTATAATTAGCAAACCATAATAAATAGTCTTTGTTTTCTTTATGTAAAATTTACATTATTTAAATAGTATTATGACTTAGTATCTCATAATTTCAGTATTTTATGTCATAATTATGACTTGGTTATTATTATTTCAAACTGTTAAAATGTTTTTGTTGTCATAATTTTGACTTTTGCCATAATTGGCATAATGTGTCATAATTGCCACTTTTTATCTCCTAATCATGACTCATAATTTCAACCTTTTGTCTTAATTGACTTAGCATCTCATAATTTTGACTTTTTATCTCATAATTTTGACTCATAGTTTCGACGTTTTATATCATAATTATGACAGTATCTCATAATTATGACTTTTTAATCTCATAATTATGACTTCGATATATGTCATAATTGTTTTTGTTGTCATAATTTTGACTTTTGCCATATTATGACTTAGTATGTCATTATTTTGATATATTTCCTCATAATCATGACTCATTGTTTGACTTTTAATCTCACAGTTATGACCCTTTATGTAATAATTATGATTAGCAAACCATAATAAAGTCTTTGTTTTCTTTATGGAAAATTTACATTGTATTATGACTTAGTATCTCATAATTTCAGTATTTTATTTCATAATTATGACTTGGTTATCCTTATTATAAAGTGTTAAAAATGTTTTTGTTGTCATAATTTTGACTTTTGCCATAATTGGCATAATGTGTCATAATTGCCACTTTTATCTCATAATCATGACTCATAATTCCAACCTTTTATGTCTTAATCGACTTAGCATCTCATAACTTTGACTTTTTATCTCATAATTTTGACTTAGTATGTCACAATTTTCACTTTTCTTATCTCATAACCATGACACATATTTTCAATGTTTTATATCATTGTTTTGTTGTCATAATTTGGACTTTTTTGCCATATTTATGACTTAGTATGTCATAATGTTCACTTTTTATCTCATAGTCATCATAACTGCAAAGCTTTGATATCATAATTGTAATTTACCAAACCATTTATGTGGTGGGAACGTGCTTCCATGGATAATATGATTTCTTTTGAAAATGTTCCTGGAAATGATCAACTATATCAGGTTTACCCAGGAAATTTGCAGGAAACACAAGACAAAACATGGAGGGTTCTTCCCATCGGATGGATTTCACTCCAGCAACACAATAAATGGTTGAAGGTCCTAATATTGCCCCATCATTTGCATAATTACAGTGCTTTTAATCCAGCAAAGGACAGTATAGAAATTGTAAATTGTAGTGGGCGGGTGCAGTCAACAAAAGTCCGTCTAATGACAAAGCGTCCCCTGCAAACTCCTGGCACTCGCTGGAGCTTCAAAGGGATGCAAAAAGCCAACGGGTGCGAAAAATTAGAGTTTTGCCCCAAATCATATGGAATTACAATGGCGGTGTTTCTCCACACAAAAAGCCCAGAGGAAGCAGCCATTTTGTTGGTTTTATTAAACCAACCAAGCAATTTAATTCTTTGTTCAGGAGAGTTCTACTTCATTGATTAACAAAAGCAGGGATATAATTTTTTTCAGCCTTTTTCAAAAGCCTGAAATGTCAAGCCTTTTAAAGCAGATTATTCTGCCTGTGTCGATGAATGCAGCCCGAGTAACCTTTGTCTACAATTAAATATTCCAGCATAAATATAAAAGAAAATCAGAGATGGGAAGATTGACTCAGGAGAGATTGCAGGTAGATCCTCACACTGATAGTGCAAACAGCTTGCTTCTAATTAAATATGCCACGAGTCTCAAAGCATTTGCTTTCTGCATGAGAGAGGAAGCTGCTGAGAATGTGAGGAAGAAATGTATGCCCATCTCTCCGCGAGAGCTTCCTTCGGCATCTCAAGGTATTTGGGTATTTTTTTTTTTTTGTATGTGTGTTGTTTGTTTGGATAATTATTTGCTTTAATATCAAAGGCTATTCCTGCCGGGAGCTGCCTGAATGGAGTGCAGATGAAAAGTTCTGGGCTTGTTTATGATGTGCACTTTGATAATTGGGCTTGACAATGTGACTTTGGGGATGTGAGGTGTTTATTTGCCATTTGCTCAAGGCTCTTGCTGTGGGAGTTTTTCTGGAAATGCTTTTGCTTCTGAGAACATCTTTAAGGGCTTGCTGTTTGCACGCATGTTAACTTCTGGAAGTTTGGTGACAGGGTTAATTAACCCTCAAATCACAGATAATTATTCATATTAGAATTTTGATCTGGTTTGGAGTAAAGTGAGGTTTGGGTACCAGCATACTTGGTTGTGTAATTTGACACAAAAGGACAGAATGACAGTTTTTGGGTCCACAATTAGTAATATTTATATATTATGATTATAATGCAATAATATTTCAGCTTCACAAGGAGACTAAGAAAGAGTTAATGCTGAACTCTATCTATCTAAACACATTTTCTTTCTCTAGTCTCTATATGCATGTAGGTATTTCTATATATATATATATATATATATTCAATTGGATATTTTTATAAATATTTTGACAATATGTACTAGTATGGAACTATGTATCTTTGAGTTTACAACAAGTGTTTTTTTTTTAATATTGCCTGCATCTTGAAAATAAAAGTTATAAAGCTGTAATAAATATTCTTATCTACATTAAATAAGAACAATAAATAAACTGATTGCAAATTTGGGCAAAGCTCATAGAACATTACCTTAAGCTGTGAAGTGTAGGTCATTACTTTTTTAATTATAAGTGACTTCAGTCATTTTCTGAAGACGGTCTGAGGAGGAAGAAGTCCAGCACCGTCACCGTCTGCTGTCTGCGTTTATGGGTATTATAGATTGGAGAGTCTCTCTTTACACAGATAATAACTGAACCTGAGGTCATGAGAACCTCTCACACACGTCAGGCTCACATTATGCTGAATTTTACTTACAGAAATAAGACTGCCACGCGTGTCGAAAAGGAAACAGGGAATTTTGAATCAAATTGGCAGATTTCTCTGCAGAAGGTAATGTGCTTCAATAATCCCTTTATCAAATACTACGATTAAGTGCTTTCACTGGAAGCTGGCAGAAAAAAAATGACTTGACAGGATATGGATTATATTTAGAATAGCTCTATCACCTAGTCAAATTTATATTAGAAGTGCAGCTTTTTTAATCTAAAGAGACAAAATGAGTGCAATTTCAAACATGTGACATTAATTCACATATTTATGTAGTTTTCATGTTTTTGTGAGGGATTCTCTTGAAATGAGAGTTTCAGCATGTCAGTTTTAGAGCTGCTAAATCATGCACATTAATATAATGAGATATATGCTTTTTGTGCTACTGTAAACAAACTTCATATCCTCATATCAGACTTATAAGATAGCCAGTGTGTCAGTAGATATTATATTTATCAAATAATTTCACATATCACACAAGATAAAACATACATATAATCATACATAAAATACAGAAAAAAAAAAAAAAAAACACCTCCCAAAACTAAAAGAGTTTTTGATCAGTGGGCTTGTACAAAGATTGGTAATATTGACAGAGATGTCTTTTTAATATATATATATATATATATATATATATATATATATATATATATATATATATATATATATATATATAGAAGTAAGTATATATAAGTAAGTAAGTAAGTACCCTTAGATTGTAGTTGAGAACCTGACATAAGAAAATATATCAACATATATAGGTATAGGTCATCTTCATGACCTAAAAGAGAAAACTGTCTCAAAAGTATAAATAAATAAATAATTACTAGGTTAACCAGTATTTCTGACAACTCAATTCTGTGTTAATGGCTTAAAATGACAAGGGTTAAACAAGCGTTAAAATGTATATTTTTTAAAGAAACTTGTAATACAGCCAAGTTGTGATATGCAATCCTACAACAAACTGCTAAATAATGACATTACATATGTTTTGAAAATACAGCAGATACTTCCACTAACAGCAGCAGCATCTGTTTGGTGTCATGTGAAAATATGTGCACTGAATAACTAGTAAAATATTTTGTTACAGAAATGTTGGAGAAAAAAAATAGTGAAATGTTTATGTGTTGTGTAGAATTAAAACTGTTGAATAAGTACCTCTCAAACTTTAATTTTGACTTATTTTGGGAAGTTAAAGCCTCCGACCCCTGTAATTCAGATAATGACATCATGATCAAGTTAGTGAGATTTTATTAAACTAACTATGTCAGTCTAAAGGATACGCCACATTTATGAATTTGTGGAATTTTGCAGACAAAAGGTCTTTTAATCCTAAAGTCCCAATCTTGTAAATTTTCCTATTAAAATGATTGGATTTTGCCTGTGAAAATTTGCCAAACAGAATGGGTCAGAAAGTGTATCCACACCTCAAGGGCGTTCATACAGGACGTGTACTTGTGATCAAAACAATTAGATGGAAGTCATGAAAACATAAGGCAAATAAACATTCATACCATTTATCCACATGCAAATATGTTTGCCCCCTCAGATTCATCTGATTGGTTCATTGTTTTAAAACTGACATTGTTCCACTCCACTGAAAAAGCTGAATTGTATCAGTTTTCAAACTGACCCACTCTTCCCAGGACCTCATACAACAGTCGTATCTGTCACAAGCTCCTTCAGATCTTTCCTTAGCGTGTGAGAACCTACACATGTGCTAGAACATGTCTGAATGACATCCGAACAGCTGTTCCTCAGAATGACACGATTGTGGCTCGTCGATTTGAAGAGAATCCAAATGAGAATTCCTGCCAATGAAATTGGACCTTTTTCCATTCAGCTTATCAAAAGCTAATGCTGAACGAGCGAAGGCAAAAGTCTGTAATTACAGGAATTAAATTTGCGATCTGCTCTGCTCAGTGTTTGCCACCGTGACCGTCAGTAAATGAGCATCTTCAGGTGTCCTATTGAATCAGCCGTTCATTCAGTCATCTCAGCATCACATGGAAGCTTCTCTCACTGACTGATCACTGGCCCTCTCTTTCTCTCGTTCGCTTGATGTATATCAGGTTTTTCAAGTGATTACAAGTAAGAAAAATCATCATACTGTCAGTGTTGTGGAAACTACATTGAAACTGAAGCTTGTCGAGCTACAAGCTAATCAAGATTTGTTTAACTTGTCAAGCTGTCATTTAAAAAGTATTTAGCTACAATACTAGCTACACTGATGTGCCACTCATAATTTGTCAAGTTACAAACTGCTCATAATTTAATTATTTTGTCAAACTACTTTTTAGAAAATTAGCTGCTAGCAAAAAGTAGCTAGCTATACTAATGCTACTTAGAGGGAAATATAGATCCATCCAGTTATATTCTGCTCATAGTTTTGTAATGTTACAAACTGCACAATAATTTGTCAATAAGTGCTTTTAGAAAAAGAAGTTTAAAAGAAGAAGCTACTTTAGAGGCTATGTCTGTTAGCTAACCGATTAGCTAGAATGAATAGAGTGTTTGATACTTTGCACAGGTCTAAAGCTATGTGTGCAAAACAATTTCAGATTAAAACCACTGATGTAACGTTTCAATGTACTATAGCTCTACCTGCTGAAAAGAAAACGTAGTTTTAATGGAAAAACCTGCTTTGTTTTGACAGCTGTCACCTTCTGAAAAAATGTAGTTAAGTTAATAGCATTGCTACTTTTACTTAAATTTCAGCAAAGTTTTGCGATCTGACAAAAAAATCTGTTGTCAGCAGTATAGCACCTTAATTTCACCAAGCAAAGGTAAATGTGACCACAAATGAACACTGCATACCTCGGTCTAGAGTCACAGTTAACAACTATTTTGATATTGATTGGTTGATTACTCGATTGATCGATCATATTTTTGTTAATGAATTAATAATGTTGCAGGTCGACTCAACATACTGGTCACATGAAATTAAGCACTTATTAAACACCTTGAGATGCTCACATCTTTGAAGCATTAATGTATCATACTCCCATGCTTTGGAAGACTAGCCGCTGCAGTTTTTTATTTATATGAGCACTTTTCACTCTTATGAATAGTTGTTTTCACTACTGTAAAGTGGCATCACTGACAAAGGTTGTTTTTGCCACAGTGTACAGACTTTTTTTTAAAAATTTTTTTATCAATTATCTGGGCAATGATATCATAATTTTCACACCAGTACAGTATTAGGCTGTTGAGTGCTAGGTGGTGCTATGGGGTAATTTTCACTCCAAGAAATGGCAAGGCAGTTCCATTGTAAACTCAGATGCAAGATATTTTCACCTGCAGATGTCATATTGTTTACCACATAGGAGGTGGCATGTTTGCAAGATCGTGAGAAAATCTTACCACATATTGTGAAATATTCATTATTTAAGACTATTCTGTTAGTTAAATATTGATTTAGGAGCTGTCATTGTCAAGTAAATTTCATTCATGTTTCCCCTTTAAACTGGTGTGAAATTTCCAACCCAGGTTTATTGGAAATATGTGCCTTTTCCTAGATTTCTGCAGAATTTAAAAATTTACCTACTGTTTTCATACAGATCGCTGCAGTTAGTTGAAATGAACACTAGACCATTAAAACAAACAACTTTTATTCTCTTTCACAGAGTATGATTTACAGGGCCAGATTAAGAAAGCCTAATTTTCACACAATTCCTTGCACAATATTATGTTATGACCTCAAAACAATTTTAACATGCTGCAGATTTGAAAACTGATATTTTTGAATGTTGCGTCCAGTATCCAAGCTTCATATGGACGGGTTTTCTAACGCAGCAGCTTTGTTGGTACTCACACGATCCAGCGTTGCACTTGTGAGGTGAAGCGCTCTGTACAATTCAGTGTAACCATGGTTCAACAAAACAGCTTAAACCTGCGTAGAAGGAAGATAAAATAACATGGTTGCATCAGCGAAATCCATTTTATATCACTTTTGCTTTTGTTAACACAATGCATGCCTGAATGGGCATTATAAAATTCTGCAATACATGTCTGAACAAACATTGCCACGATCAGTATATATGTTTCAGAGAAAATTGAAGGCACATTTTAGGCCACTTGCTGGACATTTCACTGCCTCGAATTGTGCAATAATACACGTAATATCGATGTTGCAGAAAGCGTCGCTACAAGCACATATATCAATGAGCCTGGGTTGGAAATTTAATACCGTATTCTGTTGCAATTATGTCCCTCATAATCAGTATTACCACATGACTACGTGCGTGATCTGCTTTCTCAATTGCGTTTGCACTGTAATGAGGAATTGCAAAATAATGCATGACCCAGTTCATTTTATTGCTGTTACTTCAGAATATCATTTAACAATGTATATTAGTCCTATAAAGCCACTAAAACCACATAATCAGAAACATCAGTAGCATTCCAGCTGGTTTCTGCAAAACATGCTGCAAGTAAAACTAACTTGGAAACTCTTTGTTTTCCCATTGGTTGCACGTACAGATGAACAAACTCTTGGTAAAGATTGAATGTTTTAGATGATTTGAACGAAACTACCCTTGAAGTAACCAAAGAACTGTTTCCTTGGTGTTTGCAACTCTAAGATCATGGGTTTGATTCCCAGTGGACACACATATTGATAAGATGTACATCTCGGTCACCCCAGATAAAAGCACCTGCCAAATATGCTTTTGGTTTTCTGTGATGCATTTTGTTGGTCTTGTAGCCACCAGCCCTGCCAATTTGAGTGTGCAACCGTCTTCTGCTCAACACAAGTGCAGAATAATGCAGCCCAGCTCTGTTTGTTCCCACTTCTTTTTCCGTCTGCCACAGCCTGTAATTATCTACAGCTGAAAACAAGTGCATGCTGAAAT